>JAFEMH010006408.1:15000-124845 GCA_022495995.1 Adenophora triphylla var. japonica
TAGGGGTTAGGGGATATAAGAATTGCAAGGGTTCTTGTAGCTATTCCCAAATTGGTAAATTGCATACAATTTTAAATTTTTTATCAAAAATAAAACAAAAACAAGATTAGTCCAAAATTAGGAAACTAACCAACTATTAGACAACACTCTAATTTTGAATTTTTTTTATTAAACACGACGGAATATTTCCGTCACTGATAAATAAAAAATTATTAAATTATCGGAAATATTTCCGTTTATTAAAAAAAAAAAACCATTTAATTTCACCGGCGGAATAATTCCGTCATTTGTTAAAGATTTAGCGGCGGAATTTTCCGTCGGTAAATCAACCGCCAAATTAGCGGCGGAAATAAACGAATATTCGAGGAATATTCTTTTTAGCGGCGGAATTTAGCGGCGGAATTAAATTCCGTCGCTAAATTTGACGCCAAAATAATTCCGACGCTAAATACTATATTCCGTCGCTAAATAGCGACGGAATCTGTCCGTCGCTGTTTTTTCCGTCGCTAAATGACCTGTTTCTGGTAGTGAGACAATACTGTTAAAATGGACCAATCCAATTGCTACACCTCCAACCGCCCACCAACAAAGATCAGTCGACCAAGCTCATTGTTCGGCCATCTTTGGTTCCGACCTAGCTTCGTCTGATATATGATCATCTACTTGTGCAATCCATGTCAAGCCAAGGCACACAGTCAGGTCAACCTCGACCTACAAACATATGCGTCTATCTACGACTCAATCTATAACCATCTCATAAATCACGTAGATCGTTACGCCTACATTAACTCCACAATTCAAGGGATTCCTATCAATCCTAAGGCATGACTATATATAACAAACTACATTCCACGTAAATAGGTAATGTATTCTTAGCTATTTTGAGATTACGTTATTCTATACAGTTTTACACAAACTTATAATACCACATCTCATCATCACGCCGGAGGGTCTTAGCCAGAGACCACCCCTGCAAGTCGTTTGTTCGTGATTTCAGGTCACGGCTGCTTGAGATCACCCTATTGCTGAACTAAGGCTGATCTAGATCGTTTCATGCGTCATCAAATATGATTACACAATTGTGTGAAAACACACTCATCTTTAATTTAAACATATGCGTTAAACAAGAGATAAATAATTTTCTCTTATGTTTAAACTAAATACGAGTGTGTTTTCATGTACCATTTAAACAACTAAAAATAAAATAAAAAATCAATGTGGACTCAGATTCTTAGTTGCTTTAAGCTAAAGATGAATGTGATATCAAACAACCTTAGAAATAACAGATATTAATTGATTTTACAGTTGTATATTTTACAATTGTGTACTGTCATTTGCCATTTAAACAGTTGAGAAATTATTTTGTTAGTCGTTTAAAGCTAAAAAATTAGTTAATAAATTTATTATCACATACTCTAAACAACAGAGAACTTAATTTATCACTAATTTCTTATTTGAGAACAATTGAAAAAATAAATTATTGGTTGTTTGAAGCTAAAGATTTTAGTTAATAAATGCATATTCACACACTCTTTAAAAACCCACTTTATCATTTATTTCTCACTTGTAAACAATTAAAAATTCATTTCTCAGTTGTTTAAATTTAAAAAAATTATAATTGTGATTATTATTCAGTGTTTAAACTTTTAATTTTCAATTACATCTAATATTTTACTGAAAAATAATAATAATGAAAATCATTAAGATATCAAGTGGTTTAGAAATTAAAATTTTAAAATAATTTTTGCAAAGAAAATTACATTCATATTGGAAAAAAAAATTAAAACCAGCTAACCACTTCATAATATAAAGATTATTTAGGCAAAAGCAGTAAATTGCTAACTGAAATAATAATAGTTTTCATTAATCAAATATCTAGATAGATGGAGTAAAAAAAAAATGAAAGAATATAAAGGACAGTAATACAACTAAACAAGCTATACATAATACATTTACTCTCTTCTTCGTTTCAAAATAATTTTTCTACTTTTTGTCGTTATTATATAAATCGAATGAAATTTGAATAATAATTTTTTGTTGTTATTATATAAATATGAATGAAATTTAAACAATAATTATTGATAAAGATCTCATATTTATATTAGTATCTCTATTGAAATACAATTACAGTGTAGAACAGCAAAAGTGACTTCGTACATGTAAGTTTGTTTACATAGAGCTTCATGATTGACAGCAGGATAAAATAATTTCCATGCAAAAGAAAAAGAAAAAGAAAAAGAAAAACTAAGTGGTTTGAGAATCAAATAAAGTTAATGGATGTTGAGCAGATCAATATGGAGTAATTAAATACTCCCTCCGTGTCAGTTTATTAGATACCAAAATTTAGGTCATGCGGATTAAGAAAATGTAAGAGAGAGAAAAAGTGGAGAGAGAATATTATGAGTGTAAAAGTAAAATAGGAGAGAGAATGAGTGGAAGGAATAGTTAGGAAAGAGAATGTTGTGAGTGAAAAAGTAAAATAGGAGAGAGAATGAGTGAGATAAATAGTGAAGATTCCTTTCCATTTTGAGTAAGTATCAATTGGTGTGAGACGGATCAAAAAGGAAATAAGTATCAATTGAACTGGGAAGGAGGGAGTACTTTTTATTTCAATGATAACTTTAATTTTAATACTTCCTGTTTCATATAAATATTACATTTTGTTCTAAAATAATAAGTGTTACCTTATTATTTGATACTCACCCGTCTCATTCGAAAAGATACAAAATTTCATTTTGATTGTCTCATTTAAAAAAAAAATGAAACTTTTTAATAATTTTTTATTCATGAAACTCATTTGTTATACTCAAATAACTATCTACTTATTATTCCTTACTCCACTTTCTCTCTCATATCTCAATTTTCGTACTCACAATTTTTACTTCACTATACACTCTTTTTAATTATCGTTCAAGATCCATTTTATATATTTTCGAATGGGACGGAAAGAATAAGTTATAATTTTATCAAATTATAAGTTATATACAAACAATTAAAATATTTTTATTAAAAACATTTGCAAGTATATATTGTTGTTACACTTTTATGGAGACAAATGAAAGTATGCTTTATGGTAGTGGTGTACACAACAGCAAGCAATTGGGAAAGTGGAGTGGTAAGAGTGTTCATTATCACTGTTACCGATTGGGCCAATTGTTTTATGCTAAGGCTAATGGGGAAATCCAATTAGTGGAGCACTTAAATTAATATATGCAAACATTTTATTATAAAATCTATAGTATAAATGAAGAATGTCATGAACAGTTGAATGAATAGTTTTATTGGTTGAAATTTCCATTTTGCCCTCACTATTTTGTCCCTTTTCCATTTTGTTTTTAAATTTTTATTTTTTTTTTAATTTTGCCCTTAAAAAATTTTTTTAACAAATAATAAAAAAAAAACGTGTCCTCGGACACGGGCTTAATTAAAAAAAAAAAAAACGTGTCCTCGAACACGGACTTATTCTAATATATAATAAGCAATCATCTGGGAATGGGGTTTAGGGGTTCCTTCATAATTGAAACTACCATCCCTTTCTTAGGTTTTTAATGATGAGTCACAATTATCCGTCTCAAAATAAATAGTATATTAGCTGGGAAAAAAAAAAGTCAAGATTGTCAAACGTGTCCTAACGTTGTGATTCGCGCAATTTTACGAAAAAGGCTATCAAATTTATGACTACCTTAAGACTACATGATCCATATAACATGATTTAAATTCTTTTTTTTTTCTTCACAATATTAATGAAGGAATTTCGTTTTTTTTTAAAAGGAAAAATAATATTATTTTCTTTTAGGATAAACCAAAAAAAATCCGTTGTTGTCAATTAGGTAGCAGGTAATTGTGAGGAAATCAGTTAAATGGAGTAGGTTTGACATGAAATCTTGGAGAATGACTATTAGGTAAGTAAGCATTATATCCATTCTACCAATCATCTTTTGTCCATTTAATAAAAACAAACAAAATCCTCATTTGCCCATTTTCAAAACATTTTCTTTAAAAGTTAATTCACCATCAACTAGGAGTAGGGGTGGCCCAACCAAGGTGGTATTTTTTTTACCTCATCGGCCCCATTTGAATGTCCAAATTTTATTTTAAAAGATATTATAAAAATGTGTGTTTTTTTCTACATTTTAATGACAAAAATATATAAATATTCTTGTTATTCACTTTCTAAACATTAAATTTTACGATAAGAGGGGGGGGGGGAGGTTAAGAAAACATTAAGGGCAAAGTTTTTGAATTTACATTCATTTTGAAACATTTTTTTTTTAATTTGTACATTCATTTATTCATTTAGAAACAAAGAAGGGAGATTTAATGCGGTAAGAAAGTAGCGGACTTATGCTTATCATATTAACCTTATAATATTAGAGGTTAATGCACCTATTTAATCAAATAGTAATTTGTATTCTTCCATCTCATGATTCTCACAATAAATATTGTCTTTTTTGTCCGTTTCAAAATAAATATTGCGTTTTAAAATAAGAAAATAGTCTTAATATAATTTTATATCATAAGTGTCTTACAAGTAAAACAAACTACTTAAAAAGTCAAATGCGATATTTTTACGGGAAGGAAGAAGTATAATTAAGTGGATATAAGATTATAAGTTGATATGCCTCAACAACTGAATGGATCTAAACAAGTGAAACATAAAAATGCTTTAAAGAGGAATATGATAAAAGAAGGCCCTTAATATTATTATGAGAGAGTAATGCTTAGGGATAGGATTAAAACATAGATTGAGGTGAATTAATGAGGAATTTGATCAGAATAGTTGACATGCACATAATATTATTATTCAAAGTTGCACAAGTTGGCCAAAGAATTTAGCTCTTGAGAATTGATGAGATAATGAAGAACAAAGAGACGAAAGGCAATTGTCAATCTTCACTTGGACCATCTCCTTCAAGAGTAACGCCATCACCTGTGCCAACTTTAATTTGGTGCGAGATCTCTCCTCCAACAACAGCGATACCAAATCTTTCGTTATTTTGGCAATGCCTCTTTGATGCGCCAAATTTGGCGCAAATAATTTCTTGTGTCATCCCTTTTTTTTTGTTGAATTACATCGTCTTCTTCATCGCAGCTCTCTCTCTCTCTCTCTCTTGGTGGGCTTCATTAATTTGCTCTCTCTCTCTCTCTCTCTCTCTCTCTCTCTCTCTCTCTCTCTCTCTCTCTCTCTCTCTCTCTCTCTCTCTCTCTTCTCCTCCTTCATCTCAAAATGAATTATCAATTTTTTTAATTTGAGACGGAGATGGTATATATTTTAATTTAATACCCCCTCCGTATCGGGTGAATGAAGACTTATTTCCTTTTTGAGTCGTTTCACGTGATTGAAGACTGCCCAAAATGGAAAGAATGTTATGAGTGTAATAGTAAAATAGGAGAGAGAATGAGTGGATGGAATAGTAAATTATAATGGTGTTGTATTGTGATATACCCGATTTTTGAAATCAAACGGAGTCGCCACGCCATTTTTGTTTTAAGGGCCAAAACTTTGAAAAATGCCCGGAATCAGAGATTTAGGTTCGGAGGTCATGTTACGCGTCGGGAAGGACGTTAGTGTGCACCCGACGCGCCTCGCAAAACGAGTCTTCCAAACATTTGAAATCCTTTTGTTGTGTGTGTGTGTGTGTGTGTGTGTGTTTTGACCAAAATAAGTTGAAACTGGAAAAAGTAAAAATTGGGATGTCTTTTTAAGACTTTAAACTGATCCCATGATTTTTTGGAGAATTTTTGGTTTGAGATTTGGTACTCAAAAAACCCTTTGAAGTTGAGAAGTCACTTCTGCCAGAAGAAAATGGCAGCAGACACCTGATTTTGAAATGGATTCAAGGGTCCTAAAACTTCATAATCTGGATGAACTCAGAGAATGAAAGTTTCTCTAGACTCCTTGAATAAACTTTGTGTGAAAGAAATTTCCATTTTGGAGAAGATTTGAGGGGTCAAAACCTTCTGGAAACCTCAGATATGAGATCTGGATTCCCAGAAGCTGATGAACTAGCCTCTGAAAGAAAAATTGAAAAGAGGAGTTTTACTCACCCAAAAAATAAGGTAAAAATATGTCTGGAAAGCTCTGGATGTTGGCTACAAAAAGTGTTTTGTAGTCAACACCAAATTCCAAGTTTTACTGGGTCCAAAAAATAAGAAAATGGACTGAGGTCTCAGAACAATGCTACTGGACAGCAAGATGTTCTTGAGGGAAAATGTGATTTTTGGGGGATTTGCATCTATGTTCACCCCATTTTCATCCCTAGACTTGATACCACTACTTTTTATTGAGTGGTTATCATATTCAAGTCATCCTTGGGGAATTTATGGGGTTTAAACATGTCCTTTGCGAAGGGAAAGGGGATATTTTGTAGAAATGAAATTAAAGAGAAAAAATCAATTTAGAGATTTAAAATATAGACCATTTGAGATGGTCATTCATGAAGATGAACTTCAAGATGACCATCTTGGGTCAAAACTCAAGTTAAACAAGACATCAAGTAGATCCAAGTGAGAAGAACAAGATGAACAAGAAGTTAAAAGAGGATTTTAGGGTTTTGAGAAGGAGGGTTTTACCAATGGTGACACCCTATCTTCCTAGGCTTGGAATTTGACTTGAGGAGTATCAAGATTTGGTGTTTGGCTTGAGGAGTATCAAGGTTTGATGTTTGGATTTGTGTTTGGAGTGAGATTGGGAAAGATTCAAGAGAAAATGGTGGCAATCAAGGGATTCCCACTGTTTTCTCTCTATATTTCGCCAGAACTTCGTTACTATGATCAAATTGTGTTGTGTAAACTGAGAGAGGAGGGTTCAATTTATAAGCCTCTGGAAAATGCAATCATATCCGCGCGGAGGTGTCTGTCAGCGTGCACTGTTCATTAATTACAGCTTCAGGCTTTGGACACAAGGAATATTTTTCAAAAAAAATCAAATTAACAGCCAGTTTTTGTTCCAGCAGTTTCTATTTTTGGTTTTTGACTATTTCTTTTGCTTTTTTTGATTCCTTTCTTGGTTTATCTTTTTTTGGCAATCCCTAATCTACCCTTACTTGGTTAGAAATGTTAGGAATGTTAGGAATTGTTAGAAATGTTATAACTTTCGTTAATTTTCTAACAAAAATACTAACAAGCTCAAATTGGAGCACTTACAGTAGCCCCTCGGCGACGGTGCTTTCGAAGGAAGCGGGGTCGTCGATAAGAGTAAGGCTCCATATTTGATAGGATGATCAAGTGATCGAGTGGCTGAACCTATTCAATAGGCTACCTACGTATCCCGAACGGGAATCAAGCTTGCCGTAGTTCGGGTCTTTGACCACAGGAATGATTGTTTTTAAGGTATCAACCTGGAGATGATGGCGTTTTAGGCGCCTCGGACCTTGAAGATGATGGCGTTTTAGGTGCCTCGAACCTTGAAGATGGCGTTTTAGGTGCCTCGAACCTTAATGGTGGGGATAGATGGTCCTCTGGTGGACTTTGCTTGAAAGGATCGGTCTTACGTCCGCTGCCGAAGGAAAGGATGACCATTTTGGTCGAGTGGCCGGACCTAATGATAGGCTACCTACGTATCCCGAGTGGGAATCAAGCCGGCCGTAGTTCGAAATTTACTCGAGATTTCGTTGGCTTATCGCTGGGAAAATCAGACGTATTCGTTGGGGAAATCGGTCTTACGTTTGACTGTCGGGGGTAATTTTGATGAAAGATACAGGATTCTGTTATCTTTCTCGGGGCACTCGGTCTTACGTTTAACTGCCGGGAATTTCTTTTGAGAGGGTATGAACCTAAATGGGAACTTAGTTCAGGAGTATGAACCTAAGTTGAGGTTCTGCCTCAGAGTATGAACCTAAATGGAGACTTAGTTCAGAGTATGAACCTAAGTTGAGATTTGGTTCAGAGTATGAACCTAAATGGGAACTTAGTTCGGGAGTATGAACCTAAGTTGAGATTTGGTTCAGAGTATGAACCTAAATGGGAACTTAGTTCAGAGTATGAACCTAAGTTGAGGTCTTGCTCAGAGTATGAACCTAAATGGAGACTTAGTTCAGAGTATGATCCTAAGTCGGGATTTGGTTCAGAGTATGAACCTAAATGGGAACTTAGTTCAGAGTATGAACCTAAGTTGAGGTTTTGTTCAGAGTATGAACCTAAATGGGAACTTAGTTCAGAGTATGAACCTAAGTTGAGGTTTTGTTCAGAGTATGAACCTAAATGGGAACTTAGTTCAGAGTATGAACCTAAGTTGAGGTTTTTTACCGACGGAGGCTATTTGAGGTGTTCTGCTGGGAAGACTCGGGCTTACGAGAACCATCGGGAAGAAAGGTGATCAATGCCTCGGTCAAGTGGATGGACCAAGGATTCGATCAGATCCGGGGGTCACCCGAGGATTGACTATTTTAGGGAAGTCGTCCTAGAGATTGATCTGTATTTGGGAGTCACCCGAGGATTGACTATTTTAGGGAAGTCGCCCCTAGAGATTGATCAGATTGGGAGTCACCCGAGGGATTGACTATTTTAGGAAGTCGCCCTATGATCCGACTATTTTTGGGAAGTCGCCCGCGGTTTGACTATTTTTGGGAAGTCGCCCTATGATCCGACTATTTTTGGGAAGTCGCCCCAGGTTTGACTATTTTTGGGAAGTCGCCCTACGGTTTGACTGCTTTTGGGGGAAGTCGCCCTACGGTTTGACTATTTTTGGGAAGTCACCCTACGATCCGACTATTTTTGGGAAGTCGCCACATGGTTTGACTGTTTGGGAAGTCGCCCTAGGTTTGACTGTTTGGGAAGTCACCCTACGGTTTGACTATTTTTGGGAAGTCGCCCTATGGTTTGACTATTTTGGGAAGTCACCCTATGATCCGACTATTTTTGAGAAGTCGCCCTACGGTTTGACTCAAGCTTGGGAAGTCACCCTACGATCCGACTATTTTTGGGAAGTCTCCTATGGTTTGACTATTTTTGGGAAGTCACCCTATGATCTCGACTATTTTTGGGAAGTCGCCCTACGGTTTGACTGCTTGGGAAGTCACCCTATGATCCGACTATTTTTGGGAAGTCGCCCTACGATCTCGACTATTTTTGGGAAGTCGCCCGGTTTGACTATTTTTGGGAAGTCGCCCTATGGTTTGGACTGTTTGGGGAAGTCGCCCTATGGTTTGACTATTTTTGGGAAGTCACCCTATGATCCGACTATTTTTGGGAAGTCGCCCTACGGTTTGGATTGTTGGGAAGTCACCCTACGATCCGACTATTTTTGGGAAGTCGCCCTGATCCGACTATTTTTGGGAAGTCGCCCATGGGTTTGACTATTTTTGGGAAGTCGCCCTACGGTTTGACTGCTTGGGAAGTCGCCTACGGTTTGACTATTTTTGGGAAGTCACCCTATGATCCGACTATTTTTGGGAAGTCGCCCTACGGTTTGACTGCTTGGGAAGTCGCCCTAAGGTTTGACTGTTTTGGGAAGTCACCCTACGGTTTGACTATTTTGGGGAAGTCGCCCGTAATCTGACTATTTTTGGGAAGTCTCCCTACGGTTTGACTATTTTTGGGAAGTCGCCCTACGGTTTGACTATTTTGGGGAAGTCGCCCTATGGTTTGACTATTTTTGGGAAGTCGCCCTATGGTTTGACTGATTTTTGGGAAGTCACCCTACGGTTTGACTATTTTGGGAAGTCGCCCTACGATCTCGACTATTTTTGGGAAGTCGCCCTATGGTTTGACTATTTTTGGGAAGTCACCCTACGATCTCGACTATTTTTGGGAAGTCGCCCTACGGTTTGACTGTTTGGGAAGTCACCCTAAGGTTTTGACTGCTTTGGGGAAGTCGCCCTACGATCCGATGATAATGTTCTTTTAGAAAAGTAGTTGACTAAGATATGCTTTCATACCGTGCCGTGCTTACCCGTAGTTGCCTAAGGACCGAGGCTACTACTGATGTTGATGAAGAGTTGTTAAGTTGCTTGTTCGTGGGACGGTTTCGCCGACGATTTGCTGTCTTTGGAAGCATTTTGACCCGAAGGAGGAGTTTGGTTGAGTCCGCATCTTGCCGGTGATCGTCAACCTTGTAGAGGTGGTTGAGCTTGTATTCACATTGGGACTTCTTGCTTTTGAGAACTTGGTGTCTCCGACCGCATTGTATTGGAGAGCTTGGTGTCTCGACCTTCTTGCCTTGGAGAACTTGGCGTCTCTCGACCGATTTGTATTTGAGAACTTCGCGTCCCCGACCGATTTGTATTTGGAGAACTTGGCGTCTCTCGACCGATTTGTATGTGAGAACTTGGCGTCTCTCGACCGACCGGCATTTGATTTGCATTTGAGAACTTGGCGTCCCCGACCGAACCGTATTTGAGAACTTGGCGTCTCTCGACCAAATTGTATTTGAGAACTTCGCGTCTCTCGACCAACCGGCATTTGATTTGCATTTGAGAACTTGGCGTCCCCGACCGATTTGCATTTTGAGAACTTGGCGTCCCCGACCGACTTGTATTCGAGAACTTGGCGTCTCGACCGAATTGTAGACACCGGAGGTGGTCTTCATTGGGGCCGTTTTCATCCATTTGTGGACATTTGAGGTCGTCTTTAGCAAGTTGCGTACGCCGGAGCTTGTCTTTGCCAAACCGTAGATGTTGGAGGGCGTCTTCATTCATTCGAGGTCGTCTTTGGTGAAGATCATCCTTGCCGAAAAAAGGGGGATTTGATTTCACGTTTGAATTCCCGCATTCGTTAGTGAAGAGGAAGATGCATATATGGCATTCATGATGACAGATGCATGCATGGAACCAAAAATGATTATGGGATGATGCATTTACTTGCTTTCGAAGATGCACTTAGCCTAAGCTTCCGGGCAGAAAATTATGATTTATGATCTTCGATGATTTAGGATTATTCCTATTGACTCAAGTTTTGTGCATGCTACATGAGCCCTCGGGGAGATTTTTAGTGGGGATGCGTGGGTATGGAGACTGCTTGGAACAGATTTTGATCAAGTGGGGGATGAGAACCCTTGATCGCGATTTAAACAAATGGTTGTTGGTGAGGTTTTGTCACAATATCACATGGACCTCAATCTTGATGAGATTGGATTCGGATCCCGGTCTTGATTGAAACTTTCCCTCTCATTCTTGGTCATTTGAAGCCGATGCCGACAGACTTTAGGGCCAACGTTGATACGAGTGAAGCTTCTTTCATTTGGATGAGTCGTGACCTTGGCCGAAACCTTGTCCTGAGGATGATTTGATGGAATTGCTAATGCCGGAGAAACCCCGATCTTGAATTCCGATGCTACGGAAGCCGCCGTGTACCAAATTCAAGCCGAAATTCTTTCTTGCGACTTGATAAAATTCGGTCCAAAAGACCATCTTGACAAAGCCCCTGGATCCCGAGTAGGCAAAGTCCAGATTTTGAAGAAGCGATTTGGCGAGTCTATCTCGTGGTGAAGAACCCAACGTGGACCCAAAGATGACTATATAAGCCCCACTTGAAGAGTCAAGCACAGAGAACCCGGGAGAACCGCTTAGCAAGCCCCAAAGCATGAAGAAATTCAGAGTAGTCTTACGTAGGGGGAACCCATCTTTTCGCACCTTAGTCAACCGCCATCGGACAAGACTCAGAAATGTTTACGTGCAGGGGCATATCTTTTGAAAGATGGGAATGTCACCCGAATTTGTGTATGACACTCTCGCTTTTGGTTTGACTCTTTTGAGAGAGTATCAGCATCACAAGGTGTGGAAAAGTGTATGGAAGCCCCCGCAGACGTAAAGACAAAGTGTTTGGCTCTATTTCCCTATGATGGAGAGAGAGAAGACTTGTCGAGACACTTGAAAACTTATCTTATTCATGATGATCACAAGGCTGCTTAAAACCCTTTGTTAATGTTCGGGTTATTCAATCCCTAAATCTGATATGAACAAATATTTTGATTAATCATAAGGAGAAAACCAACTGATATCGAAAATTAAGCTTGGATGGGCGGAAAGTGTATAGGGACGATCCTTGATGAGACCGGATTTTTTTTTTTGAGATTTGTTTGTGATTTCGACCGGACCATTTCTGGTTGCCTACGTTCCCTCCATTATGAAGAGCTCAGGTCGCCGTAGTTCGGGCCTATCCCGAATGAAAAGGGAATGAATGTTGAAATTCGAGGGTCTGAGGACCTTTGGGGATTTTGAGGATTTGGAGGATTGAATAACATATCCCCTTAGAGTGTCCATGAAAGACACGGATGCGAAGCCCCAGTGGGACATCCACGGCAAGTGTTTGTGAGGAGAAATGAAATATGCTCACATGAAGGGAAGGGTTGAATTTGCACAATCTTTGATTGGTAATTTTGAACCAAAATGGATTAGATTCCAATTTAAGCAAGCAATGAAGCATTAATTTGATCCTGACATCGAGGATATTAGAATGAAACCGCTATCCTAAGTAGGGGCTGTAGTTGGGTTTCCGGGCTTCGATCGGCTATCGGGTGATTTGGGAGATTATGACCTCTTGAAATGAGAGGTCGGCTAGGCCTTTCTTGTTGAACCTCTAAAGATGAGAGGTTGGCTCGCGGGATGTGTTTGGGAAATCTATGGCGAGGAGGATTGATTGCCTCAAAAATGAGAGGTCGGATTTTGACTTGGCCAAGGGCAAGGGTAATGGTGATGGGAGTATCCTCTAAAATTGAGAGGATGGCTTGGGATTGGTTTAAGGTAATGATGAGAGGAAGTCCGAGCTGCGACAACTTTTTGCGATCTTGCGAGAATTCGGGCTCCTTTTTGATCATTGGAGAGCTTCTTGAGATGTCGGGGACTTTTGAGTTCTTCTTCTTTTTTTTTTTTGGAAGGCTTCTGAGGAGCTTGGAATTATATCCGAGATTGTGAGGATTTTAAAATCCTTTTTTGTTTCTTTTTTTTTTTTTGTTTTTTTTTTTTTTTTTTTGTTTTTTTTTTGACTTGGAAAGCTTCTGAGGAGTTGAGGATTATCTTTGTCCTTCCTTCATGGCTTGAGATAATTTGCGCATCGCCGATTCTCGGCTAACTTCTCGGGCTCGCTTGGACTTTCTCTCGGTATGGAGCAAAAATGATGGCTAAACCGGGTTTCAAAACACGCCGATCTTGAAATGAGAGGGTAGTGTTTAGCAAGGGTGAGGTAATGGCTTTCCTATGGGTGAAAGGTTTCAACCGCAATCCCTACTGGATGACCTAAACGAGATTAAGTCTTCATTGCTTGCTTAAGCTTTATATGAGTAAAGATCCATGCAAATTCATCGAGCAACGAGATGATGATGATGAAAGGGATGTGAGCACATGAGATGCAAGATGGGGAGTTGGTAAGCCCCAATTTGGGAAGGATATCAATTGATTTTCTCACTCCGATTAGTTTAAATATTAATCATTTTCGAAGAATTAGTGGTTGGCGAGCGCAAGTGATCATTTTGGATAAAACCATTTCAATTAAGTGTAACGTGGGTGCGCAAGTCATGTCTCGATTCTCGCAAGAAAAGAAAAAAGACTTATATTAAAAATTAGACACTTAACCACTATGTCCAAAATGGACTACAACGACAAATGTCCAGGAAGGACTTAGGTGAAAGAAAAGTACTATAACCTACGAAGGTTGACTCAAAAGACTATTTTAAAGATAGGTAGCCCCGGTCAGCCGCTCTTTCTTTGTTGAACCATGCATCTATTCTTCGACGCCGGAGGCGGAGCTATTGCACCTTTCCATCAGATTTCCTTGGCAACTTTTTGCTCAATCCAACCATCTTCATTACTGCGATGACGGTTCATTGACCTTGCAAAGGGACGAGTCAAACTCCATTGTGCCCACAAGGCTTGATCCACCAAACTCGATCATGTTGACACTCATGTTGTTAGGGAGCGGGTTATTGATAGTATTAGGTCCTTCAGGCATCTCTACCCTCCCTTGCTCACTCAACCCTTGGATGGCCTTTTTCGGGGACGCAATCATCCGTCAGTGCCCATGGTACCGATGAAAGGCACAATGCTTGGAGGTATCCAAAGGAGCGTTGGGGTTTCTAGGCGATAATTTTCCAAAGGCCGGAGCAAACCTTCTCTCACCAAACCTCTGAAGATATCACTCAAAGGCATCCCAAAGTTTCTCAAGTCTTGGAGCCGGGATCCGGATGCATCGGGCTTCTTGGGAACAAAGGAAGTGGCATTGTTACGGATCCTGTCCCGCGTAGCCGATCGCCTCTTTGCCTTTAGCGAAAGTGAGAGTAGTTTTGGAGGGAGGAGCCCGATATCCGTGGCGGAGTGCAGCGGTCGAGGCTCGATTGTAAGCCTTTTCAAACTTAGCCCGGAATTAACCATTGCACGCAAGTCGGCGTAGGGAAGTGGTGAGGGAAGCTCTCAAATGCGGCTTCAAGCATGACCGAAAGATGTCTAACTGCTCCTCGTCGGAGGAGGAATGGCCATTTCACCGAGCTTTAAGTTCCATCTTTTATAGAAATCCCCAATATTCTCATTAGCGCGCCGCATCGTTGTTTGCGGTGTCAACTCGTTTGTCTCCCACTCCAAGTTGGCTTTATACTTATCGTGAAAGTACTGGTAATTTGTTCCCAGTAGCCCTAGCTTCAGCCGCAATCGGAAAAACCATTTCAAAGCCCCGACTTCAAAGAGAGACTAAAGTAATCGGCCAACTGCTGGTTTGTGCATCCCTTAGCCTTCATTGCCAAAGTATAGGTGTCCAAGTGAGTTTTAGGGCATGCACTCCCGTCAAACAATTCCAGAATGGGCATCACAAACTTGTGAGGCGGGGGACAATCGAGTCGGGATCCGTAGGCCGAAGAGCGGTGTTCTTTTTGGCGGTCAATTCAGCAATCAGGCTTTCATTTCCTTGTGTTGCTCCATAAACCAAGCCAATTGGGGATCCAAAGGCGGAGCGGGAATTCCCGAGCCTGATATTTAAGCTAGGAAGAGGACTAGTCATTGGTGGTGCATTGGTGGAAGGAATACCATATCCGGAGCATAGGTGAAAACCCGTCCTTGGCCCAAATTACCCCGGGAGCGTAGGTAGGAGGCCGGGCAAAAGGATAGAACCCAGCTGACTTCTTGTTGGCTTCCAATCGGCGAGAGAAGATGGAGGCGGATCTGAGGTAGCCATATGGCTTGGATTTTCGGAGGAGGCCCATAAGTAGGCTTAAGTGCGGCCGCCTTGTCCCCGGTTGTTGAATTGCATGGTGGTTGTGGCGAGGATGCATAACCGAGAGGATACTTGTGGTCTGGTGATTCGGATGAAGCCGGATGAAGGCTTGATAACCCATAGAAGTCTGAGTGAATGGATTTGTGAAAGGCGTGTGAGGAGCAACCGAACCGTACCATTACGAGGAGGGGCTCTGATCGTGGCCCGAACCCGGATTGTGGCGGCGTTCCAAATTGTGGCATTGATGTGAAGGTCCGGATTGATTGGTCCCAACCGAGGCGGGATCCCAATTTCTGTAGCATTCCGGGGTATCCCCAACCACGGGAAGGCATTCCGTGCGACTTTGTCCCCACCGAGGCATTCGCGAACCGGCTCGTCCCGTCAGCCGCATGGATCCAAAGGTCTCGCAGTTGGGAGCCGTCGACCTAGGGATCGAGGAGCACGGGCTCGTGGTAGTACCGCGGAGGCCCGGTGGTGGCATTCTGGAGTAGTCGGGTTGACCAAGAGCGGGATTGTGGTCTTCCTCTTCTTCTACAGTGAAGGTGCCATCCGGTTGAGACCGGCGGCCAATCCACGGCTTTTGATAGCCTCCATAAGGTCAGTTCAACCGTGCTTCCCGGCGCACTCTCATCCTGTTCGGCTAGCCGATTCCACCGTTGTTCTGGCTCCGAGGAGTCCCGGGAGGCGGAGCGACGTTGTCCCCATCGTTACCGATTGATGCGGACATTCTAAAATTCGGAGTCGGGACAGACGGTGAAGCCGATGATGCGCTTGACTCTTCCCAACCGATTAAACGGTGACCGGTGCCCGAAACCAACCTTTGTGCGGAGGCTGCGGGGGAAAGACACGAGGGTTCAGATGTCTGGGAATGGAAGGAGGGTAGGTGTTTGGGCTTTCGGCTCATGCAACATGCGATTATTTGTTCATGTTTACTTAAAACATGTTTTATTAACCTAATCGGTTGGAAAAGATTGCTCTTCTTTTTCGCAAACTACTCTGATTCCTGGATCAGTGGGCCCCGTCACTACGTCTATAAGCCCCTCGTATTCCACCTGTATTTCGACCTCCCGGGGTGGATGGCCCGGGCGAGGGTCCTATAGGGCAAGCGGGTCCCACCGACCGAAAGAAAACGATCCTAAAAGTCTGGCGGGTAATCGAGTCTTAACGAGCATTCGATGTAAATTACGGACAAAGCTGACGTCAAAAGTCAAGATCATGTCCGAGGGCTCGACGAAAAGTCGGCATGATTTGACCGATAAGCGTCCACAACCGATCTTGACTTGTCGTCATTTACGCCGTAATTAGGCATGGAATATTCATTAATCCTTGATGACTCGGTGTCAATGCTTTGGGAGTCGGTGTATAATTTGTGCCGGTCGGTAGCCGAAGTCAAGGCGCCGGTCAATATCTTGGTCAAAGTCTGCGGCGGAAAACCCGTAACTTCGACCGATTAGGGTCCCCGAAAGATATTGAGTCGGTATGCCGACAAAGGCTTGAAAGGAAAGGTCTATACACGCATGTGGCATGACACGCACTGCACTAAAAACCAACCGGGTCTCGGACAAAGTGTGTCACGGACAAGCGCATGGTCGACACGAGGCTCCATGGGATGTTTGGGTAGTCCCGTGCTCATCCGAGAGGCGTAATAAGACCAAACGGACCGCGACAAGGATTTCCCTGTTAGGGACGTAGTGTGCAGTGTAAGGTCACGTGCGCGTAGTGTGCAAGCAGTCTATCTTCTTTTTCTGAGAAAAATAGAAATTTTTTTTTATGTGTCTTAAAAAGGCATGATGCATGATTTTTTTTTGAATTTTTTTTTGAAAATTTTTTTTTGAAAATTTTATGAACACATAAGCACATAAGCACAAAAATTCCGACATTAGGACATTATTCCGACAATCAAAATTTTGACTTTTCCGAGGCGGCCAAAAACAAACACGAAAACTGTGCAAAAATCAACACACACAAAGCAAAGGATTTTCAAATGTTGAGACGGAAGCTTGACCCTCAAAAGTTTTTCCCTTTTTTTTTTGAAAATAATGATACCGGTACGTGGGATTGTTAGACCACAATTTATCCCCGACTCGTGTTAGGAGGCGATAACGGGAAGTTTAATGGTTTCCACCAATATACCAAATATCATTTTTTTTTTAGAAAAAGCCACTTTATCCCCAGCGGAGTCGCCACTGTGATATACCCGATTTTTGAAATCAAACGGAGTCGCCACGCCATTTTTGTTTTAAGGGCCAAAACTTTGAAAAATGCCCGGAATCAGAGATTTAGGTTCGGAGGTCATGTTACGCGTCGGGAAGGACGTTAGTGTGCACCCGACGCGCCTCGCAAAACGAGTCTTCCAAACATTTGAAATCCTTTTGTTGTGTGTGTGTGTGTGTGTGTGTGTGTGTTTTGACCAAAATAAGTTGAAACTGGAAAAAGTAAAAATTGGGATGTCTTTTTAAGACTTTAAACTGATCCCATGATTTTTTGGAGAATTTTTGGTTTGAGATTTGGTACTCAAAAAACCCTTTGAAGTTGAGAAGTCACTTCTGCCAGAAGAAAATGGCAGCAGACACCTGATTTTGAAATGGATTCAAGGGTCCTAAAACTTCATAATCTGGATGAACTCAGAGAATGAAAGTTTCTCTAGACTCCTTGAATAAACTTTGTGTGAAAGAAATTTCCATTTTGGAGAAGATTTGAGGGGTCAAAACCTTCTGGAAACCTCAGATATGAGATCTGGATTCCCAGAAGCTGATGAACTAGCCTCTGAAAGAAAAATTGAAAAGAGGAGTTTTACTCACCCAAAAAATAAGGTAAAAATATGTCTGGAAAGCTCTGGATGTTGGCTACAAAAAGTGTTTTGTAGTCAACACCAAATTCCAAGTTTTACTGGGTCCAAAAAATAAGAAAATGGACTGAGGTCTCAGAACAATGCTACTGGACAGCAAGATGTTCTTGAGGGAAAATGTGATTTTTGGGGGATTTGCATCTATGTTCACCCCATTTTCATCCCTAGACTTGATACCACTACTTTTTATTGAGTGGTTATCATATTCAAGTCATCCTTGGGGAATTTATGGGGTTTAAACATGTCCTTTGCGAAGGGAAAGGGGATATTTTGTAGAAATGAAATTAAAGAGAAAAAATCAATTTAGAGATTTAAAATATAGACCATTTGAGATGGTCATTCATGAAGATGAACTTCAAGATGACCATCTTGGGTCAAAACTCAAGTTAAACAAGACATCAAGTAGATCCAAGTGAGAAGAACAAGATGAACAAGAAGTTAAAAGAGGATTTTAGGGTTTTGAGAAGGAGGGTTTTACCAATGGTGACACCCTATCTTCCTAGGCTTGGAATTTGACTTGAGGAGTATCAAGATTTGGTGTTTGGCTTGAGGAGTATCAAGGTTTGATGTTTGGATTTGTGTTTGGAGTGAGATTGGGAAAGATTCAAGAGAAAATGGTGGCAATCAAGGGATTCCCACTGTTTTCTCTCTATATTTCGCCAGAACTTCGTTACTATGATCAAATTGTGTTGTGTAAACTGAGAGAGGAGGGTTCAATTTATAAGCCTCTGGAAAATGCAATCATATCCGCGCGGAGGTGTCTGTCAGCGTGCACTGTTCATTAATTACAGCTTCAGGCTTTGGACACAAGGAATATTTTTCAAAAAAAATCAAATTAATGTGCCCGCTTTTGTTCCAAATAGCTTTCTATTTTTGGTTTTTGACTATTTCTTTTGCTTTTTTTGATTCCTTTCTTGGTTTATCTTTTTTTGGCAATCCCTAATCTACCCTTACTTGGTTAGAAATGTTAGGAATGTTAGGAATTGTTAGAAATGTTATAACTTTCGTTAATTTTCTAACAAAAATACTAACAAGCTCAAATTGGAGCACTTACATGTATGTATTAAAATAATGTAGGAGAGAAAATGAGTGGAAGGAATAGTGAAGATTCTTTCCTTTTTCTTAGTTATTGTGCCCAATTTTTTGGTGTCCATTGACCCGACACGGAGGGAGTATTTATTATTTATATTATGGAATTTTTTTTCATTTAAGCAAAATTATCCAATTTGTACCATTAATTTTTTAAACAAAATTACAAAACTTTGAAAATATATTAAAATATTGAAGATGAAATAAAAAATAAGAATTAATTGGAGAAACTCACTTGAAATACAAATTTAAAATATTGAAGATAAAATAAAAAACAAGAATTATTGTCATGTAACTTAATTTTCCGTTGAAATTGTATTTTGAAGCATTTTATTTTAATTATCTATTTTAATGTTTCTGCTAATAAATTTTTATTTTAAATTTATTTATTTATAGTTATTAATTGTCTTATTTAAGTTTTATAGCATAGTATTTAATATAATGTAATTTGAATAATATTAAATATGATTAATGAAAAACATTTTAATTAAATGAAATAATAAGCATATTCTGTAAAGATTCTTATTTTGTGCAAAATTTGAAGCAAGATGTTGAAGATTGTGTAAGATATTTGGTGCTGAAATTGTACCATTTTAACATTTTGATGCAAAATTTGAAACAAACTGTTAGATATGACCTTATAAGCAAAAAAACTGATAAAAGCTGTACAAGTTGTCAGACATACGAGTATAGAATAATGAAGGTTGTACTGACTGACTGAGGACTGCTCCTTCGAGCTGGTTGTGTTGCACTCCAACGGGTGTAGTGCTAGGCTTGCCACTCCATTTTTCTATCCCGTTGTTGGGATCGACAAATGTTTGCTTGGACCAGTGCCGCTGAACTCATAATTTTTTATTTTTTTATCGACAAATGTTTGTGGTGTACCCTATTGCTACTTTTATTTTATTTTTGGGCTCTTTAACTAGTACTTTCATTCCTCCCTCTCTGCTAAGAGGAAGAGGCTTATCCATTTCTTTCCGTTAGTTTTCAGGCTCATTTCTTGTTTTAGTATTAGCATGTTCTTCAACCCTACATTACACGCAACGAATCCATTTACAGTTGGTCTGCATGCACAAAAGTCCGAAATATTTACTTTAGAAGTAACTATTCTCGCAAGCGGGTAAAATTAGAAGATGTATAACTTATATTATAATAAACTATAACCAATACTCCCTCCACTTTACTTGGCTATTTATTTCCATTTTTGGCCGTCCACTTCACTTTCCTATGCGTCAAAATGGAAAAGAATATTCACTATTCCCTCCACTCATTCTCTCTCCTACTTCTCTTTTACACTCACAACATTCTCTCTCCTAACTATTCCTCCCACTCATTCTCTCTCCTATTTAATTCTTCATACTCACAACATTTAACTTTTTCTCTTTCTTACATCACTTTTCCTTAATTCCTACACCCAAAAAGTTGGTGCCAAGTGAACCGGGACGGAGGGAGTATACTATTAAAAAAAGTCGAACTTATATGCAATCCAACAACACATGTCCCAGATGTTACATTACCACCTCTCTCCCTCTCTCTCCTACTTGGAGAAGTGGTTAGTTTGGACCAGTTTGCGGGTATCTCAACTTCATCTGCTCCCACGTTCAAGGGTACATTCGCACGGTCTAGCTAGTAACTCAGCTATCACTCTAATCTAACCAGTGTAATTCCCTCTCAAAAATATTGGTTTGAAGGACATTAGACAAGAGAACTATATACTATATAGTTGAGAATAATTCCTAGAATGTTTCATGTACTACTATTGATTGATTTGAAGAAGATGCACTTAGAGAAGTTTCCGGGAAGGGGAGATAATTAGAAGAAGCAAGAAATATATGCTTACATTACATCACTCTTTCTACTGAAAAGATAAATCTAACTCAAAAGAAAGAATTGGATTCTAATATTTCCATAACAAGGGTGTGACATAATAAAGGCAGGCTTCGCTTACATTTTAGAGTAGTATAGGTATCGTGCTCACCTATATGTGTACTCTTGGTGCTTATATTCTTGTAATGTTCTCCTAGTATATAGTTACTCTGACAGGTATACTGCTCCCTCCGTCCCCAAATGAATGTCCAAAAAATTTCCAAATTTGCTCTTGATCAATAGCAAAGACATTCATTTTGGGAGAAAGGGAATAACAACTAAGCATAATACGGAGTATGAAACATAATGCCGTTTTATACATCCGCTCAAACATTCCTTCTATAATACTACCTCTATCTATCCCAAATGAATGTCCAAAAAAAAATTTAAATTTGTTCTTGATCAAGAGCAAATTTGATTTTTATTTTGACATTCATTTTGAGGCGGAGGGACTATTACCTAGATCTAGATGGCTACTGTTCATAATTTGTTAGCCCTACCAACCATTCATCAATGGATCATTGATTCATGGATGCTGCTGAAACCAGAGAATTTCAATGATGAAAAGGTTGTGAACACTATAATAAGATAACTAGTTACGTGAATGAAGACTTGAGATAGATACCTTATCTCAGTTTACCTATTTTTATGTGGTCAGATATTTCTCACGAGAGACCAAGAGGTTGCAGAAAACGACGAAGATCAGGTTGCTAAGTGCATCCCACAACAGTGTAACTGAAATGTGAACAAGTGAAACATAAAGAATTTTTAATGAAAATATAATAGTAGTAATAAAAAAAATGTATTGTTATGGGTAATAATTAGTGATTGGATTAAAGCAGATATATTGAGATAAATTAAAGAGGAATGTGATCAGAATAGTTAACGTACACAATGCACATACATAGTTATATATTCACAGTTCCACAATAAGTGATAGACAAGTGTTTGTGGTGTACCCTACTGCTACTTTTTTGAGCTCTTTTAACTACCGTTTCTTTCTCCCTCACTGCTAAGAGGAAGATGCTAATTATCCATTTCTATTGTTTTCAGCCTCATTTCTTGTTTTAGTATTTCCATCTTCTTCAACCTCCCCAACCCTACATGACCTCTCTCTCTCTCTCTCTCTCTCTCTCTCTCTCTCTCTTTCCTAGCGAGTCAAGTTCAAGGGCGCGTCTCATGGTCTAGTGAGTACTTCCTAGCTAATGACCGCACAAATTAATTGTAATAGAGTTAAGTCAGCTATCACTCTTACCAGTGTAATTCCTCTCTCACAAACGACTGTTCTGAATGACACGAACCCGAGAAAGTTATAAGAATAATACCTACAATGCCTCTTATGTACTATAAATTGATTTGAAGGACACACTTCGAGAATTTCTGATAAGGGGAGATAAAGATCATAAGAAGCAGCAAGAGATATATGCTTACATACATCACCTCTTTCTACTCAAAAGAAAGATCTGGATTCTAATACATATAACAAGAGCGTGGCATAATAAACACTGGAGGATCTACTCTTGTCTAAAGGGTGCAATTCCACACCCTCCTCCCCTTGATTTTATTTTATTTTTCTTTTTACTAGTGCGAATATTTTAAAATTTTAAGGGTTATTCGTGTAATTTTTAACCTCCCCTCCCTTGTGTGAAGAAAATAACAACAGCAACAACAAAATACTGTTCACGGTTATTAATGCATGTCAAAATGCATATCGCATAATTGTTACAACTATAGCCAAGCGTTTATTCTTAGAGAAAGACCCATATGTATCTCTCGGGCTTTTCTTCATTTTTCCTTCTACCTTTTTAAGCTCCGATGGAGATTGAGGAAATGCCTTTTCTTTAACCATTCTCCCTGAAATGATATGTGGTCATCTATTCAACAACCAAGATTAGGCATTACAGCAAACACCACTTGGGTCGCCCTCAAACATTCCTTCTACAGTACTCCCTTCGTCCCAAAATGATTTTCCTGCTTTATTTTTGTGATCAGATTTTGCTCATTCTAATATCTGAGAGACAAGGAGCTTGCAGAAAACGACGAAAATCAGGTTACTGATGATCGTGACCTGCATTATAAAAGTGTATGTGCACTTGACGTCAAGATCAAAACATTCCAAGCTGTAATCATAGACAGGGAGCCTGTAGTTTACTAAAGATTTGCAATTATTTGTACTATGGGCCTTTGACAATTATTACTCGTAATCTTTACACCTATTCCTGTTTAAAAAGGTTTGTCGTTTCTCACCCGTGAGGGGCAAGGGATGCTTCTCTGAACTGAAGTCTACTATACCTGTGATATAACTACAACAATACTGGAATACAACAATGAGGGAAATACAGTTTATATTTTGTCTGCAAATTTCAGAGTGTTGATTTTCGGTGATTATCTGGAAAATTAGTGTTATAACAGAGTATATTTAGAATATATAAAATAAACCAATCACAAAACACATATACATACGTGGTTCACCAACTTGGCTACGTCCACAGACAGAGGGCAAGAATATTATTATCAACTGGCAATCACAGAACAAAATCTCTAATCTAGCGCACGAACTACTTGATCACAAGAATTCACAACTGTGCAAACCCTAAATCTAGAGAAACAGAGAAACAAGAAAACTCTTATAACACCTACAATTATTGATATATCTATCACACTAGGAATTACATCAATTGAACTGCTAGGGAATATGACTTATTTATACTTCCTATTCATAACCCTTCAAGATTTTAGAGTACAGAACCAAATCTGCCGCTGATTAGGCCAAAATCCGCCATAGGGCGCGATCGCCCCATCCGCTGAAACGGCACCCGCGCGATCGCCCCAAGAATGGGCGTGATCGCTCAGTCTTCACAGAAACTTGGCGCGGTCGCGCGCTTGCCTCGGCGCGGTCGCTCCCTTTGGTATGTCACTGGAATTACCGATTTGCCCCTTGTTCAATCCTCTAAGCTATTCCCAAGTTAGACGACATCAAACCCAACAAATCTCCACCTTGACATCTAACCTCCCGACCACAAAATCAGAACTCCCCTCTGCCTCAGATGTGCTATGCCAAACATCAAACTTGTCCTACGGACAACCAAAAACTGTATCTCCCTAGATACCCAAATGTGTTACGCTGAACACCAAAGGACTTGCTGCAACAGTTGATCAAACCCGTTTAACAAATAAACATACGTGTCTACCATACACCCAAATGTATCCCCCTGGAACCCAAACTGTGCTGCGCCGAGCACATCAATGTGTCTCAAAGACACCCAAATGTGCCACTGCAGTAGGCACTCAAAATTGCCCCAACCGGCAATTGGGCAAATCCAGTCGACATTGGATCTTGCCAACCCAAACAAATGAAGCGGCAATATCCGTGAAATCCCCAATAGTACGTACAATTTCCTTGATTCCTCCTTCCTCGCTTTTCAAATCTGTGCGTTGACTTACTAACCGTGGCTTGCCCAGTTCAACTCCACCTTGAGTAGCTTCCTGCTCCACCTGTTTGTTAACCACTCCACATAAAGACACGCAACATGCTTCCTTCGGATGAGTCTCTACCATACCCTTTGTTGTACGATGCTCAACACCCAAACCCAAAAACGTAGATCCTTGGAGGAAGTACAAGAAACCTTGTTTTACCCCATTCAGAATTACATTCGAACCCCTGCAGACATTTACTGCTACACCTTCACCTTTGAAACTGTATCCCATCATGTCTAGCCGACTAAGCGATATCAGATTCTTCGTTACTTCAGGAGCATGCCTAACCTTGTTCAATGTACAGAACTTACCACCCAAAGTTCGCACCCTGATGGAACCCATGCCAACTACCTTGCACCTTGCAGACAGAACCGTTAACAATATAAATGTCACCCCTTCCGTCTCTTCGTATGCAAACCATTCTCTGCGCGAACATATGTAATAAGAAGCCCCAAAATCAAGAATCCATATATCTTTCATACCTTTGTCTTCTTCGGTTACTAGGGCATAGTCCTCCCCATCGTCTTCAGCCATAGCTGCAAAACCCAGATTGCTCGCTCTTATTAAACCTGTGACATTCACGTTTTCAATGCACCTTTTCTTTACAGTAAGTACAGACATCTCCAGGTATTGGACCCCTTTTAGAAGAACCCTTGTTTCTCCTACCTTGGCCCCTATTGCCTTCTACAAGCAACCCTGCTAATTGAGATTCTTTAGATAAACTGCTCACCTTGAGGCGCAAATCTCTGGTCTTGAGATTATTCTTAACCTCTTCCAAAGTAACTGTATCCTTACCATTAATGCAAGAATCCACAAATCCCTCATATGACAGTGGTAAGGAAACACACAACATAAGAGCATCATCCTCATCTTCAACCTTAACATCAATATTACGCAACTCAAATAATAAAGATGTAAACCGATCTAGATGATTCCTAATGGGCGTACCTTCCATCATTCGAAGAGAATACAACTTCTGCTTCAGATACAACTTGTTGGTCAATGATCGTGTCAGATACATATCTTCCAACGCAAGCCATAGAGCACCTCCGGAATCAGTATCTGCAATATCCGTCAGAACATCATCATCATGGCACCTGATGATTTTAGAGTGGGCCCTCTTATCTAGCGCGATCAGATCTTCTGCCTCCTTCTCAGCTACTTTCCCCGAACCCTGTGCTGTTGCAACCACTACAGCACCTATATAACCTGCTACTGCTTTGCCCTTTGAATCCTGACGATTCCTGATTGCAGCAGCTACCGGAGCCCACAAACCTTTGTCTTTCAACAATGCATTCATCTTGATCTGCTAAAGAGAAAAACTATTTTTCCCATTGAACTTGTTAACTGGTGATTCGATTCCTGATCCCATCTTTTTCTGCAGTGAAAAACTCCTAGACCTTTATCAACCTAACCGGCTCTTATACCAATTTGTTATAACAGAGTCTATGTAGAAGATAGAAAATAAACCAATCACAAAACACAAATATATACGTGGTTCACCAACTTGGCTACGTATACGGGCAGAGGGCAAGAATATTATTATCAACTGGCAATCATCGAATACAATCTCTAATCTAACGATCGAACTTCTTGATCACAAGAATTCACAACTGTGCAAACCCTAAATCTAGAGAAACAGAGAAACAAGAAAATCCTTTTAACGTTTACAATTATTGATATGCCTATCAAACTAGGAATTACATCAATTGAACTGATAGGGAATAGTAATTATTTATACTGCCTATACCTAACCCTACAAGATTTTAGAGTCCTGCACCAAATCTGCCGCTGATTGGGCCAAATCCGTCATAGAGCGCGATCGCCCCATCCGCTGAAACGGCACCCGCGCGATCGCCCCAAGAATGAGCGCGATCGCTCGGTCTTCACAGAAATTTGGCGCGGTCGCTCTATTCGGTCTGTCACAGAAATTACCGATTTGCCCCTTGTTCAATCCTCTAAGCTATTCCCAAGTTAGATTGCATCAAACTTAACAATTAGTGTAACCACGTGCTGTGATGTTGCCTAATCATTTCATTGATATTATAACCAGTGGCAAATACAGAAATTTTAAGAAAATGACAAAAATCAAATGTAAAGATGTAGCATCAATTTTGCAAAGATTAACCAAACAGCCAAACATTGACAATCCGGGACAGGCAGTCTCGAGTGCTCAGCTCAGGCCCCATTTAAAAGTTAGTTAGGCATAAAGGAGAGTACAAGGCCAGGCCTGCCAACCTTATCTACTAGCACTAGTCCTGATTTCTCAAGGGCCAGTCAAAGCCAAGCCTGCTGGCTCGAGTTTACTTCTAGACACAATTTATGTTAAACTGGGTCTTGACTCCAGAGAAATAGAAAAGGAAGAAAAGTAAGTGATAAAAAGAAAATCACTGACACTTATTATAAGACGGATGGAGTATTATCTCCAACAATCATTGCAAAAAAGCGATTGCGCTATACCTTATAACTACATTTCTTTGTAATCTAAAATGATGATTGAAAAATATAATTAACATCTACAGCACAGTCAAATAATCATTTAGATTGTATATTAACTAATGTTTCAAAAAGTGAGATATCGCCAAGTTGCGGGAATAGCACAAGTCATGTAATTCTATTATTTCTACTAGTCACGCGTTCACCTTTCATTCTTTCTTTCTTTCTTTCTTTATCTTTATTTATTTGGTTAAACCTTTGTATATTTTTTGTGATGATCCGACGGCTGCCTTTCTAGAGATAAAATATCCCATTCATTGTCCATATGCCAAGTCTTCTTTTTTTAGTTTTAAATTTCTTGACTTTATTCTTTAGCACTTTGCTAAACAAAAACTTACTAGTATTAGCCATTTGTCGATGGGTCCAATGGATGGAAAGAGAAAAAAGTCAGACTCTAATTGTTTATAGCTAATTAGTAAGGTAACATCTTTAGATATATTAAAAGCTAGATGATTATGGAAACAAAAGAATTATAAGAAATGATGTTGAATGTTGTTTTTGTCGGGGGTTTAGATTTGGATCTTATTTTATATCATGACCAAATCTGCAAACGCTTTGATATTAGAGACTTCTCAATCAATCGGTCAATCAAGTACAATCCTTTCAGTTGGGATTATATTTTTGGGACGGAGGGAGTAATATTTAGAGGTTCAATCTTTTATTGTTCATTGTCCTGATCTTGTTACCTTATACGGCATTAATGATATTTATATCTGGCCCTACTTAATCTGCAAATAAATATTACTGTTCTTACTGATCATCATATGTGCTTTTAATTATAGTAGTTCATACTAAGCCCCAAGTACCCCCTGCTACACCAGATTATATTATTTACAATGGCTGGCCGGCCTGGGACGGTGATTTGACTAAAATAGCATTATGCTGGTTTAAAAGGCAAACTTTGTTTTCTTAACTTGTCTAATTGAATCAGAATCCCCCAAGGAACTATGGGGTCTGCCTTGAGCTGCTGTGGTTCAGAGAAAGAGGATGAAGGGCACGTGTAATAATATATTTTTAGTTTTCATTTTATTTGTGGATCCTCCTGCATGTCCAAATTCAAGTCATGAGTATTTCCATGAAATTTAAAGGGGATTATTATTTCTGTTTTCAGGGTGCCTATTGGTGGAGGTAATTCTCAATGGAGAATTTTTACCTACAAAGAGTTGCATACTGCCACCAGCGGTTTCAGTGATGAAAACAAGCTTGGAGAGGGAGGGTTCGGAAGTGTTTACTGGGGAAAAACCACAGATGGTCTTCAGGTAATAATCATCGTCAATTTATATGATAGCTTTCATATCTTTAATGTTTAAGGAATTTCCATGTCTTCATTTTATGTTTATCAAGGAACATGCTAAAAGAAAAGTAAATAACATGATATCAATATATATATATACATATACATATATCTACATATAACAACAACAACAACAGCAGCAACAAAGCCTTAGTCCCAAAAAATAATATATATATATATATATATATATATATATATATAGGTAGGTGCTCAAATGAGAATCATAACAAAATGAAAACCGTGAGAACCACTTGTATACACTTGTTTACAGTAGATACTTAGCTACTGTATACATATACAGTCTACTGTATATGTATACAGTAGTTAAGTATCTACTGTATACAAGTTCATAACCACACGTATACACTTGTATACAGTAGCTAAGTATCTACTGTATATGTATACAGTCTATTGTATATGTATACAGTAGCTAAATATCTACTGTATACAAGTGTATACAAGTGGTTCTCACGATTCTCATTTTAAACGGTTCTCATTGGAGCGTGACCATATATATATATATATATATATATATATATATATATATACTGTATACATAATGCCTCTGGGGTTATGATTTACCTGTAATGACTGTTGTATATTGAAATGGTGAACCTTCAAATGTGATGGAGGGAGTATTCATCCACGATAGCACCAAGACTACTCTTCAGGTATGTCTTTAATACTTGAATTGATGTCTTTTTCTGATGCAGATAGCAGTGAAGCAGTTGAAGTCAATGAATTCAAAAGCTGAGATGGAATTTGCTGTGGAAGTGGAAGTTCTTGGAAGGGTCCGCCACAAAAATCTGCTAGGGCTAAGAGGATATTGTGCATCAGCACAACAGCGGTTGATCGTCTACGATTACATGCCCAATCTCAGTTTGCTCTCTCATCTACATGGTCAATTTGCCAGTGAAGTTCAGCTGGACTGGAAAAAGAGAATGAAAGTTATCATGGGCTCAGCAGAAGGCTTACTGTAAGCTTTCAGAGATTTTTGTTTCTTCTAGAAATACTTGCATATGTAGCATATAAGAACTATTGATATACTCCCTTCTTTCCATAATAAGTGTCATGCTTTCATTTTTGGTCTGTTCCATAAAGAAGCTTTGTGCTTCTGACTAATGAAATAGTGTACTAACTTTACCAAGGTACAAGCAATGTACAAACAAGGTAAGCACATTTTTGACAAGTCAATTACGACACTTATTTTGGGACAAAGAGAGTATTATAATCTCTAGATAACACTATCGTAGTTAAATTATGCGAAAGAATTTTAATCTGAACCATTTTTGATATAGTGATCCTCCATTTAATCTTGTAGGTACTTGCACCATGAAGTTACACCACACATAATACACAGGGACATAAAGGCTAGTAATGTGCTCTTAGATTCAAACTTTGATCCTCTTGTTGCTGACTTTGGATTCGCTAAGCTAATTCCTGACGGTGTAAGCCACATGACGACCAGAGTCAAGGGCACTCTGGGATACTTGGCACCAGAATATGCAATGTGGGGAAAAGTTTCTGAAAGTTGTGATGTTTATAGCTTTGGGATTCTTCTACTAGAAATCCTCACCGGAAGAAAACCGATAGAAAAGCTACCTGGCGGTGTCAAGAGGACAATAACAGAATGGGCAGAGCCATCTATAGCAAAAGGGAGGTTTAGAGATCTTGCTGATCCCAAACTGCGTGGGAACTTTGATGAGGAACAGCTGAAACAGGCAATTAATGTGGCTGCCTTGTGTGTGCAAAGCGAGCCTGAGAAGCGACCAAATATGAAGGAAGTGGTTGGGCTTCTCAAGGGTTCTGAACCCAAAGCAAAGGCAATGGAGATGCGAATGAAAAGTGTCAAGTATGGGGATGAATTAATGGCACTTGATCAAGATAGCGATGATGATGAGGGTGGTTATGATGAAAGTGGTGCTTATGGTGTGTTTGGGGCTATGAGTCATGTGCACAAGAAGCAAGATCCATACAAGCGTTATGGTCCTTACGGAGATGGAATGGGAAGGAAAGGGTGACACAAGGAGAGAGAGAGAGAGGGAGCAAGAAATGAATATGATTACTATTGATTTGTTGATATAAACATGAACATCTTTTTAAATCTCAGACTTTTATTATGTGTTCAGGCAATTGTTAAATTTATAGTATATTTTTAGTTTCTTGTATTGGCTTGGGAACTTTGAATCATTAATGATAAGCATGCATGTTTCATTTTTGATCGTCCCCAACTACCGAGATATATAAAGAACTGGAAACATGGTATGTTGAAGAAAGATTGAAATTTGGTAAAAAAAAAAAATATACTGTAATTATGTAATTGCAATCATTATTTCTGATACTTGAGTTATTCAACAGAATGCAACTTCCCATCAGATGTTCAGGAATTCCGAATTGTGTTCGTTTAATCTCCTAATTTAGGCGTCCCAACTTAGATGGTACCAAACCCAACATTTCCGTTAAGAGTATAAAACTGATCAAGGATGATTCTAGCATTGGAACTAACTGTAGAAGTGGAATTCTCACAGTAAACTGACCAAACCCTAAAGCTTTAATATGGCAAAAATTCAACAACATTAATTGAAGTCAAAATGAGATAGACCAATCAAGGTTATACCAAACATATTAAAGATAAAATTACACATATATGCAAAGTATTTTGCCAATTTTATGTAAGAAACAGTCCGGTGATCATGATGTATGAATAATCTTCAATTCAATACAATTTTTATTTTATTTTTTAAAAGAAAAGCCCTAAGAATTGTGAAGGGAGCTGTAATACTAATTGGTTTAAAGCCATTTATGAAAATCAAAAATAAATTCGGTATGGTTATGAATATAGACGTACCGGATGAGATTAATCCAGGAATTGAAAACTCGATCACAACGACAATGCTACCTCTTCAATTTGCCGTTTGAAACAAGACGTTATTTGGAGTTTGCCAAATTGACAATGGACACAAAATACAAAATGCTCACAAAATTTTACTTGACAGTTAATGATTGGTGTTTGAAATATTTAATATTTGAATTTGAACTCACATACTAAATAAATCAATATATGATTCAGAAATAGAAATTTGAAGTAAAATTTTGTAAAAATTTTGTAAAGTGACAGTGGTGGGATGATGGGAGCGACAATGGCAGTGGTGGAGCAAGATTGGTGATAGCATTGCAAATCTTTTAATTTTGGTGAGCAGTCAAATTTAGAGGAGTTATATCATAAAATTTGAGGGGTCAGCTCCAAAATGTAAAGAAAAGTATAGATATAAAAAAATAAAGGGCTAACATGAAAGAATGAAAAAGGATAAGGGTCAAGTGACCCATCCCCTCCAACCCCTCCTTATAGATCTGTCCATGAGTGACAATAGTGAAATCTTATTTCAAATTCTGAAGTCCATATTTGATTGAAAAGTTGAGTGAGAATAACATGGTCAGTGTTCTAGAAATATAGCATAACTGTGACGAAACACCGGGCATGAGTCGTTCCAAAAAGCAGCACGAGTGAAAATAAGGACACGAGGCGTACTACGAGTGGAATAACAATGGCACGACTCGTTCCCCCTAGCATGAGTCGTGCCCCCGGCGGAATTAAATCTGGTGTTTACGTAATTGTTTTGGAATTAGGATTGTGTTTCCTTTTATTGTGTTTTCTTTTTTCTAAAACTCTTGTAATATGTATATCCTCCTTGAGAGAAGAATAAACAAGACTTTTTGCCCTAATCAAATTCCTTCATGGTATCAGAGCCTACCATACACAAGCTTTAGACATGGCCGGCAATGGTGTGGCTGACGGTGGTGGTGGTGATGCACTGCCGCCTCCTATCCTAAAAATTAAATACTTCCTTTCTACCTTGGTCCTCAAGATCAGCCTGGTGATTTCATAACCCCTACTCGCTTCTGTGGTGATAACTATGACGATTGGGCCGGCGATGTGCAGATTGCCCTCGAAGCTCGACGCAAATTTGGTTTCTTGGATGGCTCTATTCCTTGTGCCGTTCCTCCTTGCACCGAGTCAGATTGGAATACCATTCATGCCATATTGGTTACATGGCTCATGAATACTATCGATCCCGAGGTTAAAAGCACTCTCTCCAAATATGGAGATGCTAGACGTTTGTGGGAGTCTCTTAAATCTCGATATGCGCTGGTGGACGGACCTCGCATTCAACAACTAAAGGTGTCAATCGCACGATGTGAGCAGACCAAAACCATGCCTGTGGCTGTATATTTCGGTAAAGTTGACTGGATTGTGGGAATCACTGCATAATTATGAGCCGCTTATGATCGTTTCGCTGCGACACCGCACAAATACAACAACATGCGGCACGGAGGGCAACTAGCAAACTCCATGAATTTCTCATGGGTTTAAATTCTGAGTACTATGCATCTCTTCGTACTAACCTCTTGTCTCAGGATCCCTTGCCCACTCTAGATCGAGCTTATCAGTTGGTAGCCCAGGCTGAATGAGTGCGTCTTGCTAAACCGGTTCTTGATGACCCTCCGGATGTTGTCGGCTTCTCCCTCAAAATTGGCAGTTCTCGTGGTCGTGACAAACCCGACAAATCTCATCTTACATGTACTCACTGTCAGAAAAAGGGTCATGATGTTTCTTCATGCTTTGAACTTGTCGGCTATCCAGAATGGTGGGGAGACAGTAGCAAAACGGGTTCTCGTGGTGGCGGCCGTCCCCAGCAAGGTCGAGGCAAAGGACCCACACGCAACAATTCGGTTGTCCAAGTTGGTGCTGCTGCTATTGGTGAACTCCCCCTGCCTCTTTATCTCTATTTACTGCAGAACAGTGGAATGCTTTAGCCGGTCTTGTTGGTAATACTCGTATTCTGGATAATCGTCTTCACGATATGTTTGATACATCTTCTTGGATCATAGATACGGGGGCTTCCAATCATGTGACCGGAAATGCTGCTTGTCCCTTTGATTCTTACTCTATACAAGCTTGCCCTGTCAAGCTTCCTAATGGCGCTTCAGTTTTTGCTCATATAGAGGGATATGTTCGCTTAACAGACACCCTTGTTCTTCATCATATTCTTTACATACCAAATTTAAACTGCAGTCTTCTTTCTGTTTCCCAACTATCTGATGATATTCATTGCATTGTCCATTTTAATGCCTCTCTGTGTGCTATACAGGACTAGTTGAGGAACCTGATTGGAACGGGTGTTAGGCGGGATGGACTCTACTACTTTGGGGGGCGCACCTTCTGCTTGTCACGTCTCAGTCAATAATGCATATGCTTTGCTCGAGTTGTGGCATAACCGTATGGGGCATCCTTCTGAAAAAGTAGTGAAGCTTCTTCCTCCGGTCTGTCATCTGTCTGGTAGTCTTGATCAACCTTGTGACGTTTGTTTTCTTGCGAAACATTCTAGAGATAGTTTTCCTATTAGTGAGTATAAGTCTACTAGAATTTTTGAGAAAGTTCACTGTGACTTGTGGGGTCCTTACACTCATGCTTCCTCGTGTGGGGCTCGTTATTTCTTGACTTTGGTAGATGATTACTCGCGTGTTGTTTGGATTTATTTATTAGTTGATAAAATGGAAGTTTTTCGTATGTTTATGGCCTTTGTTGCAATGGTGGAACGACAGTTTTCTCAACAAATCAAAATTGTTCAATCTGACAATGGCACCGAGTTTAACTGCTTGTTTGATTACTTTCTCTTCTCTGGCATTCTTTTTCAAACCTCTTGTGTCGGCACTCCCCAACAAAATGGGTGTGTCGAACGTAAACACCGTCATATTCTAAATATTGCTAGAGCCTTACGGTTTCAAGCCCATCTTCCCATTTATTTTTGGGGCGAAGCGGTCCTTACCGCTGCTCACTTGATCAATCGAACCCCTTTCCCCTTGTTAGATAATAAAACTCCCTATGATATCTTGTTTGGCAAAGCGCCCTTCTATGATTCGCTTCGGGTTTTTGGTTCAATGTGTTATGCTCACAATCAGCATGCTAAGGGTGACAAGTTTGCTAGTAGAAGTCGCAAATGCATCTTTGTGGGTTATCCTCTTGGTAAAAAGGGGTGGAAGCTGTTTGATCTTGAGACCAAGAAATTCTTCGTCTCCCGTGATGTGAAATTCTTTGAGACCGTGTTTCCATACAGTGATTCTACCACAGTTCCTCACGTTCCAGATTCGGTTGAAATTCTGGCTGAGGAAGCTGCGTTTGGCAGCATTGATCTTCCTGTTGAAGACTATATGGTTCCTACACTTGAATCTACTGCAGCCGAGCCCGTTACTTTACCCGATGCACAGGAGGAGGTTGCTCCTATTGTTCCTTCTGCATCGACTGATACTACAGCTCCTTCTGCTTCAACGGTACTTTCTGATGAACATGGACCTAGCACTCTAGGGAGGGGTATGAGACAGAAAAATCCCTCGGTTCGTCTTCGCGATTATGTTGCTCTCACTGCCACATCTCCAAGTCCATCCCCCGTCTCTCCTCTTCCAATCGGTTCCTCAGGTACCCCCTATCCTATAGCTCACTATATAAATTATGATCGTTTTTCTGCAAAATACCGTAAATTTCTTGCAGTGATTACTTTGGCTAAAGAGACTAATTCCTTCCGTGAGGTCATGGCTCATGATGGTTGGAAACAGTCAATGCAAGAGGAAATTCGTGCCTTGGAAGATAATGGCACATGGTCTATGGTTTCTTTACCTCCCGACAAACGTGCCTTGGGTAGTCAATGGGTTTATAAAATCAAATATAATTCTGAAGGAGTTGTTGAACGACTCAAGTCTCGTTTAGTCGTCCGTGGCAATCATCAAAAAGAAGGTGTTGACTATACAGAAACTTTTGCTCCTGTGGCAAAAATGGTCACTGTTCGGGCTTTTCTTGCTATTGCTGCTTCCAAGAATTGGGAGTTACATCAGATGGATGTTCACAATGCCTTCCTGCATGGTGATCTTGCGGAAGAAGTTTATATGAAACTCCCTCCGGGCTTTGAAGCACCGAATCCCAACACCGTGTGTCGTCTACGTAAGTCTCTTTATGGTCTAAAGCAGGCCCCCCGATGTTGGTTTACTAAGTTACTGGCCTCTTTGAAGACATATGGATTCCTCCAGTCTTACTCTGACTACTCTCTCTTTACATCCACGAAAGGGACGATTCAGATGAACGTGCTTGTGTATGTTGATGATTTCATTATTGCCGGGAACGATTTCGCTGCGTTACAGACCTTCAAACAGTACTTATGTAAGTGATTCAAAATGAAAGATCTTGGCTCTCTCAAATACTTTCTTGGCATTGAGGTTGCCCGCAATCCTTCTGGTTTGTTCTTGTGCCAACGAAAGTACACATTGGATATTATATCTGAGGCAGGCTTGCTTGGTACCAAGCCCTCTGATTTTCCTATTGAACTAAATCATAAGCTTGGTGTGGCTACCGGTGCTCTCTTGGAGGATCCAGAACGTTATCGATGTCTCGTGGGTCGACTCATCCACTCGGTCGGACCTGGCTTACTCGGTCCACATTCTATCTCAATTCATGAAAGAACCTCGTTCAGAACATTGGGAGGCTGCTTTACGGGTTGTTCGGTATCTCAAGGGCACTCCCAGTCAAGGTATTCTTCTTCGCGCTGACAGCGAGTTCACGCTCCAAGGATGGTGTGATTCGGACTGGGCTGGATGTCCTATCACCCTTTGTTCCTTAACTGGGTGGCTTGTCTTTATCGGCCATTCCCCCATCTCTTGGAAAACTAAGAAACAACCAACGGTGTCCCAATCTGATGCTGAGGCCGAAAACCACGCCATAGCAGCTCTTACTTGTGAATTTAAATGGTTAAAAAGTTTATTATTGAGCTTGGGCATTCATCATCCCAAAGCTATTTCTATCTTCTGCTACAGTCAATCGGCTCTTCACATTGCCAAGAACCCTGTTTATCATGAGCGGACGAAGCACATTGAGGTAGATTGTCATTTCGTTCGTGACGCCATCTCTGATGGTCTTATTTCTCCTTCTTATATCCTAACCAAGACACAGTTGGCTGATATCTTCACTAAAGCTCTCGGAAAGCAACCGTTTGATCTCTTAATTAGCAAGTTGGGGCTCCTCAATCCCCACGCTCCAACTTGATGGAGGGTGTGAAGAAACAGCAAAGGGCACGACTCGTGCTCCCAGGCACGAGTCATTCCAAAAAGCATCACGAGTGAAAATAAGGGCACGAGGCATACTACGAGTGGAATAACAATGGCACGACTCATTCCCCCTAGCACGAGTCGTGCCCCCGACGGAATTAAATCTGGTGTTTACGTAATTGTTTTGGAATTAGGATTGTGTTTCCTTTTATTGTGTTTTCCTTTTCCTAAAACTCTTGTAATATATATATCCTCCTTGAGAGAAGAATAAACAAGACTTTTTGCCCTAATCAAATTCCTTCAATAACTTAATAACATACTCCGATACAGAATGGACAAAAAGAAGAATGACTTAACCTAGTGTGAGTACCCCGACCCGAACTCGTGTTTTTGGGCCTGCTTTCCTTGAGTTGCATTTAGTTATGGGCTTGCCTAAAACTTATTTATTTATATACATTTAGTTTTGGGCCTGCCTTAGCATAAGACTTGCATTAGTTTTGGGCCTGCCTCCCTTCGGCCCATTTTGTCCTGAGGAAGACCGGTGTCGTCCGACACAGGACAAACCTAAGGCGGTTTAATGCCCATGTCGTACGACATGGAAGCTCCTCTTAGCAGCCTATAAATACAGGGCTTTGCTACTCATTTTAGGAGAACTTTTTGGAGTAAGGTTACTCTGCTGAAATATATACTGAGACTCTCTCTCTCACATACTTCACACACTCACCTCCCTCCTAAAACACACACATATCCAAATCAAGGAGAAAGGTGACCATTCTTTGTTGGAGGTTTGAAGATACAAACACCATACTATTGGTGCCTTGTCTTGTGGACTACAATAGGTAGACCCTAAATCCCTCCTATCTCTCTTTATATCTTGCTTGTTCAATCATTGCCATGCTTGTTTATGCTATTTGATAATATGTGATTTATTTGGGATTTTGTGTGATCAAGATGGTGGAGATGTGAATCATCAATATTCACATCTCCTCATCTCAGATCTGGACATTTAGTAATCTTGGTTTTATTAAATTTTGAACCTTGATCACCTTTGCTTGAGTTAGAAGGTGATGGCCCTTAATCATGGTCCAAAATATGTGATCATTCACATTTGGCCATCAAAGCCATATGATCCTCCCACAATACTCACTTATTACTGTCGTTTTACTGTATTAAGTTAGCATTTTAGTATAATCTTATTATTCTGGGCAGTGTGTGATCAATCTGGTGAAGCTCGGCGACAGGATGCCTCGTCGTTCGACGACACAGACAACCTTAAGGCGTCCTGTGTCATACGACATAAGGATCCCAGAAAGTTGGTTTGACTTCAGTGACTTCAGTTGAACCCAGATTGACCCCCTTTGTAGTTCCAAGCTCTGCTTATTGTAATTCCATAGTTCAATTAGCTTTAGATTAGCTTTGGTGGCCTTTGCACCCCCCCTTTGTAAGAGACAGTTTGACCAGGTAGTCCTGTGTCATACGACATCCCTCTCCTGAGGAAGTCCTGTGTCGTACGACACTCAAGTCCCTGGACAGACTGCCTCATCCTTTCCTTGTAATTCAAGTTCAGCAATTGTAAGGGTGTGGCCCCCTTTTTAATGGCTCACAAGTTGTATCTCGTTATCATTAATAAAGTCCAAATTTATATGTTTTGATTGTCGACACGATTTGCACACACCTAGAATGATTTACATTGTCCTTGTTTGATTGAAAGTCTCGAAAGAGGCGACGTGGGTGATCTCTATATTCTCTTCCCACGTCGTAACTTGACCCCCGAACCCAACTAAGTGTTTATGGTTTCTCAACGTTTTCCTAAAAATGGAGTGGCGACTCTCATTTTATTAAACCGCGTTCGTATTCCCGTTCCTTTTCAAAATTATCAATTAAAATCTTTTTCAAACTTCCCATGCGTTTCGGCATGCGGATCGGGGTATGTTCAGTGGCGACTCTGCTGGGGACGATTTTAAATTGAGTTTCTAAACCAATTTTGTTAGAGGGTCTAACTTTCTTTAATCAACTTGGACAATTTTCTCATTCTTTTTGTGTACGAGTCGTGGCTTGTGTGTTGCCATGCTTATGTGCCTACTTGTTTATGATGCCTTGGTATGTTGGTGTTTGGTGGTGGGGTTCTCCTCCCTACCCCCTTACTGGTTGTCTGGTTTCTGCTGGTGGGATTTTATTTGTCGGACGACATCCCTTGCCAGAGAAGTCCTGTGTCGGACGACAAAGGATGACAGTTTCAGTTGGCAGGTCGAACAGTTGGACAGGGTGATTCTAAGCATTTATGCAAGCAGTTTTTTTTTCTGGCATTTCGAGGCAGTCCCCTTTTGCCATGCTTATGGACTTATTCCTTTGGTTTTTCTTTTCTTTTTGCATACTTGTAATTATTGCATTTTGAAAACTCTTTTTACAAAAAAAAAAAAAACAAAAGTTTTTTAGAAATTACCTTCACACTACTCGCACACTACCCGCACATAGAGTTAGAACCCTTGGAGTGTACGGACGGCATCGCGGACGGTGATATGTCTCGCCTACGTTTGCCTAAAGTCCTCCCGGCCTATAGAGTGTTAGGAGCCACACTTGTCTGTGACACACTTTTTCCCGTGACTCGGTTGGTTTTTGGCAAAAATACTTTTCAATATTTTCAAACTCGATTTTCAAAAATTTCTCACAAAGTTCGAGTCGTACTTAGTTTCCAAAATGTCGGCGTACCCTCCCTCTTCATGTCAAAATTCACGATATGACTTAACGTGAGTACATGTCAAAATTTTGACATGTCTAGACGTATGTACATGTCAATTTCTCGACATGGCTTCGCAAGAAGTCATGATGCATTTTCGACATGTGCTAACGCGAGATCATGTCAAATTCTTGACACGTACTAACGAGGAGTCATGCCGAAATTTTTCCATGAAGCAACGAGAGGTCATGCCGATTTTTTGACTCGAAGTGAGGAGAGGTCATGCCGATTTTTTTCCAGGATTTTACCTGCGAATTGCGGTCTCGTACATTCATACGTACTTTCGAACCTCTCTCCTTTTGAGTCGAGACGTTGTTGACTTGAACTTGGTTTTGGAAATCTTGAGTTTGACTTGTTTTGACTTGTATGCCCCTTAGGTTCGCTCTAGTTCAAAATAGGTTAGAATGCGAAAAAGAAGGTGTCCCCCTTTTCCAATCATTCTAGGATTTTAATAAGACGTTCTTTTCTACTTGAACCTAAAAAAGTTACTCGCTTTAGTTTGCCTCCCTCGCTCCTAGACCTTCACAGGTCCATTCTCCCTCACTTGGACCTCCAAAGGTCCATTTTCTCTATCTTAGACCCTCCAAGGTCCATTTCACAATCTTGGACTTCCAAAGGTCCACTCTTCATCTCGGACCCTTGAAGGTCCACCTCTTTATCTTGGACCCACGAAGGTTCATCCCTTTATCTTGGACCCTAAAAGGTCCACTTTCTTATCTCTTGGACCCTCCAAGGTCCATTTCACAATCTTGGACTTCCAAAGGTCCACTCTTCATCTCGGACCCTTGAAGGTCCACCTTTTTATCTTGGACCCACGAAGGTTCATCCCTCCATCTTGGACCCCAAAAAGTCCACTTTCTTATCTCTTGGACCCTCCAAGGTCCATTTCACAATCTTGGACTTCCAAAGGTCCACTCTTCATCTCGGACCCTTGAAGGTCCACCTCTTTGTCTTGGACCCATCGAGGTCAACCTCTCATAACCTTGGGCCCTTCTACGGGTCATCCCTCTATCTTGGACCCACCGAGGTCAACCTCTCACAACCTTGGGCCCTTCTATGGGTCATCCCTCTATCTTGGCCCATCAGGGGTCATTTCTACAATCTTGGACCCTCCAAGGTCCATTCTTTATTTCTTGGACCTCCAAAGGCCCATTCCGTCCATCTCTTGGACTCACTCTCTCTTTTCCAAAAGCTGACCCCGGGCTTATCATTAACCAGGGCTCCTTCGAACTACGGTGACTTGAGACTCGCACCTTATATGGTAAGAGTTACGTAGGCAACTTTCGCCCGGTCAAACTTTCTAAGCTTTTGTCGCAGTGTGGAGACCAACTAGTTATTTCAAAAGAAAAATTGTGTTTTTTTGGATTGCCTTAAGATTAATTATGCATCTAATTCAATCTTTTGCTACAAGGATTTCGGCACCATGTCTACAAGGGAAAGCATCAAAAGCCAAGAAGCCCTCAAGGAGATTCAGAACCTAAGGTTGAAATTGATCCACTTCCGCTACGAAGTGCTTGAGACCCTAAAAGCCTTCGAGGAGCGTCAATTGTCTTGCCTCCGTGACATCCATGAGTACTTGCGAAGAGTTTTGCCCTCCACTACCTCCCAGGGTCCTTCCCATCTGTATGCTTGTGATCTCGCTCCTGGTCCCACATCCCAAGTTCCCACTTTCAAGATTCCTACTATGCCTGTCCGCTATCACAAGACGCCAACGCCCAAGTTCTCCCCAAAGCCGATCCGTGAGAAGAGGCAATGTGATGGCTTGGAAATGCCTATGGATCAGTTTCTTGATGTCCTAATGGAGAAGGGTTTGATCGAGCCGTATGTCAGCACTGCACAATCTTCCAAGAAACCCAATCTTGATACATCCATGTTTTGTCGATATCATCAGTGCCATGGCCACACCACCGACGACTGTTTCTTACTCAAGAAGATCATCCAGGGTTTGATCGATGAGAGCAAGATTGGGAAGCCCTCAAATGCAGTTGCCAGCCCTCTGCCTCAGAACTAATGAAATCACTCGGTCTTCGTAGGTTCTAGTGTGTTGGTCTTTGTTCATCTTGAACATTTATCTTTTATGTTTTCAATTAAAAGTCTTTTATTTCTTTTCTCTCTAGACTTGAGACATTATCTTGCTTACCTTTGAATGAAAGTTGTTTTATTTGTAAATATCGCTTGATTGCTAACCGCACTGATAAACTCATTAACTAACAAGAACTCATGACAAAGTGAACACGTAATCTCAAGATGACGAATGCTTTGATTGGGGGAGCAAATTCCTTTCTCTTACACATTCTCTCCAGATACTATCTCCATAAATCTCATTCACGTCCACTCTCTATGTGCGCGTTTCATACAATATCTCCATACACCATTCTCGCTTACATTCCATACACTATCTCAAATGCTCTCCCAAGCATACACTTTCTACAATCCATTTTACTCTCATTTTACAAAGCTTGTTGTTGCTCATCTTAAAAGTAGAGACGCTCGCGCTGCTACAATTCAAAGAAAGGGCAAGGGGCTATTTCCACCCCTCACAAGTGCAACATGAAGATCAATTTGGGGTTCATCAATTCCCCATTCTCGCGTCTCCTCGGCTTTTCCATTTGATTGATAAGCTTTCATTGAATATGCTCACATATCTTTCCCTTGGTCCAAATACATTTTCCTTACTTAATAAGTCGGTTAAATGAATTTGCATTTCTTTTAAGTACTCTCTAGGCAATGAGAATGCCGTTTGGTAGCGATCGAAGATGAAACCTCTCACCATAGGAAACCATTACCCTACCCTCACTTCATAATATCCTTTCATTTCAAGATCGGCAAGTTTTGAAACCCCAAGGGAAAGCCCATGCAAGAGGCTCCCTCGGCCCGCAATAGAAGTACCATCTTCAAGCTCAAAAGTGATGGACGACACAAAAGAGGGACAAGGTGAACGCTATCTAAGGCTTACACATGGGGCTACCACAGTTTCGCTCTCGCAAAAAAAAAAAGCGAGGGTCAAAAAGGAGAGGCGAGCAAATGATGCTCTCAAACATGTACACCTCGTGGATAATTCCCCAACTGCTCAAAATGAAGAAGCGACATTGTGAAGAAGCGAAAATTTTCCCCTCTCGGCAAATCCCCTACCCAATTTCAAAGCCATCCTCTCACTCTTAGAGGATATCACCATCTTTCTTGCCAAAGTTGATCTCGGTCTTTCAAAGACACGACAGGACCATCCTCTCACCTTAGAACTCCTAAACACATCCCATAACCAACCTCTCATCTTTAGAGGTATAGTCAGTAAAAGGCCCAGCCGATCTCTCATCTTAAAAGAGGTCATGATTCACGAAGATTCAAATTTCCCAATGGCCGATCGCAACTCGAAGTCCAGCTCCGACCTCTACCGAATGGAATTCTCATCTCTTATTCAAAGAGATTCATTCTCATCAATTAAAGACTGTTTAAAAGAAATGCATGTTCAGTTCTTGAGTTGTTTATCATCTAAATGTGAGCATATTACGTACTCTCTCCATGTTTGGGAACTCGTCTCATTTTTGAAAGCAATTCATCCTTTCAATTCAACAAACACGGTCCGTGAAAGTCTCACTGGGGCTTCGCATCTGTGCCTCTTCGGCACTCCGGTAAAAGCAAGGAGACACGTACTAGGGACATTTTCCCTCGGTTTGCGAGAAAGAAAGAAAAATAGAAGGGGCTATCATCCGTCACGTCCCACTTTTTTCCTTCTACTCATTTTTGTTCTCTATTTTTTTTTCTTTCTTTTCTCACAAAGAAGAATCAATACAGCGGCAACCCGCGCGACAATTACAACAGAGCAGCCTCGAGCAACGAGCAACAACGGAGCGTCCTACCTCTCCGACAATCAAACCCGGTTCCACCATCAGCCGGCTTTCTATCTATCATTACAACTTCAGATCACAAGCATTAAGCATCTCGAGACTACGTGTTTAATAATCAAAATTTGACAAATCAATCAGTGAGGCCTTTTCTCAAGCAATCAAGTGATAACAGCGAATAAAATCAATCTTCGAATGTCTTGACAAGTCTTCTTTTCTACAATCTAGGAAGAGCCAAACACTTACTTTCTGTCAAGCAGGGGCTTCCCCTCACTCATACATATATCTCTCTTTGGTCATCCAAGAATCAAAACACAAAAGTTTTCTCTTACCGTTACGCCCCTGCGGTGTCCTAGTACAATTCTTTTCTTTTACCTTTTGAGTCGACTGAACGATTCCAAGATTAGAGATGGTGCCATAGTACATTTGTCAAATATTGGGGCTCTCTTCATCAAGAACCAGGGCTACAACAAAGGCCGGGGCTTCAACAGGGTCATATCTAGCAAGAAGGCATCCCTTGTCATCAAGATCAGCATGAGGCAAACTCTTTAAGATAGTTAGGGGCATAATTAATCATAAGGCATCCTTATTAAAATTAACTTTCAAATTGCCATTTTCCTCGACACCTTGCTTACAAAATCACTCGTTGGTCTCCACAAATTTCTTAAGATCCATCGAAGACCTATCTTCGCGACTCCTCCAAAAGTCCCGTGTTATCTTTCCTGTTATAGTTATTTTTCTTTCGGGTACAAACGCCCATGTTATGATTATCTTTCATGTTATGCTTTTATGATTATGTTTCTTTCTGGTACAAACGCCCACTGTTATGATTATCTTTCACGTTATGATTATCTTTCACGTTATGCTTTTCTTTCATGTTATAGTTATTTATCTTTCGGGTACAAACGCCCATGTTATGATTATCCTTCATGTTATGCTTTTATGATTATGTTTCTTTCGGGTACAAACGCCCGCTGTTATGATTATCTTTCTCGTTATGATTATCTTTCATGTTATGCTTTTCTTTCATGTTATAGTTTTTTATCTTTCGGGTACAAACGCCCATGTTATGATTGTCTTTCATGTTATGCTTTTCTTTCATGTTATAGTTATTTATCTTTAGGGTACAAACGCCCACGTTATGATTATATTTCTTGTTATGATTTCCTCTCCTATTATAGTTATTTATCTTTCGGGTACAAATGCCCATGTTATGATTATCTTTCCTGTTATGATTATCTTTCTTGTTATGATTATCTTTCCTTCGGGTATAAACGCCCCTGTTATGGTTATCTTTCCTGTTATGATTATCTATCCTGTTGTGGTTATCTTCCTTTTATGGTTATCTTTCTTTCGGGTACAAACGCCCGTCTCTCGGTCTTTTTCAAGTGTTTTCCTTATATTTGGGGTGACTCCCCTAAACAGCCAATCTTGGGGTGACTCCCCTAAATAGTCAATCTTTGGGTGACTCCCCTAAATAGTCAACCTTGGGTACAAACGCCCACATTATGGTCATCTTTCAAGTATTTATTGGTTATCTTTTCCTCGGGTACAAACGCCCATCCTTGTTATCTTTATTTTTTTGGGGTGACTCCCATAAACAGTCATTCTTCTGGTGACTCCCCTAAACAGTCAATCTTCGGGTGACTCCCCTAAACAGTCAATCTTCGGGTGACTCCCCTAAATAGTCAATCTTTGGGTGACTCCCCTAAACAGTCAATCTTTGGGGTGACTCCCCTAAACAGTCAATCTTGGGATGACTCCCCTAAACAGTCAATCTTCGGGTGACTCCCATAAACAGTCAATCTTTGGGGTGACTCCCCTAAACAGTCAATCTTCGGGTGACTCCCCTAAACAGTCAATCTTTGGGGTGACTCCCCTAAACAGTCACTGTTCGGGTATACGAAAGCCCTTGTTATCTTTATCTTTGGGGTGACTCCCCTAAACAGTCAATCTTCGGGTGACTCCCCTAAATAGTCAGTCTTGGGGTGACTCCCCTAAACAGTCACTTTTTGGGTATACAAATGTCCATCACCTCACTCTTGGGTACAAACGCCCGTGACCTCTTGTTATCGCCACCTCTTTGATGAACTACGATTAGACTTGATTCCCTCATGGGAGACGTAGGAATCCTTTTTGTAAGGGTCCAGTCGCATGACCATTATGGTCGATTTTCCCCGAACACAAACGTCCATCTTTTCCGAACTACGATTTGGCTTGATTCCCTCATGGGATACGTAGGAATCCTTTTCGTAAGGGTCCAGCCGCTTGACCATTATGGTCTCTTTTCCCCTGACACAAACGTCCATCCTTCCGAACTACGATTTGGCTTGATTCCCTCATGGGATACGTAGGAATCCTTTTCATAAGGGTCCAGCCGCTCGACCATCTTGGTCATCTCTTTTTCCCGCCAGTCTTTGTTCGGCTCGGGATTCTCGTCTTGTCGACGACCCCACTTCTCGTGGAAGCGACGTCGCCGAGGGGCTTTGTGAGTACCCCGACCCGAACTCGTGTTTTTGGGCCTGCTTTCCTTGAGTTGCATTTAGTTTTGGGCTTGCCTAAAACTTATTTATTTATATACATTTAGTTTTGGGCCTGACTTAGCATAAGACTTGCATTAGTTTTGGGCCTGCCTCCCTTCGGCCCATTTTGTCCTGAGGAAGACCGGTGTCATCCGACACAGGACATACCTAAAGCGGTTTAATGCCCATGTCGTACGACATGGAAGCTCCTCTCAGCAGCCTATAAATACAGGGCTTTGCTACTCATTTTAGGAGGACTTTTTGGAGTAAGGTTACTCTGCTGAAATATATACTGAGACTCTCTCTCTCACATACTTCACACACTTACCTCCCTCCTAAAACACACACACATCCAAATCAAGGAGAAAGGTGACCATTCTTTGTTGGAGGTTTGAAGAGACAAACACCATACTATTGGTGCCTTGTCTTGTGGACTACAATAGGTAGACCCTAAATCCCTCCTATCTCTCTTTATATCTTGCTTGTTCAATCATTGCCATGCTTGTTTATGCTATTTGATAATATGTGATTTATTTGGGATTTTATGTGATCAAGATGGTGGAGATGTGAATCATCAATATTCACATCTCCTCATCTCAGATCTGGACATTTAGTAATCTTGGTTTTATTAAAGTTTGAACCTTGATCACCTTTGCTTGAGTTAGAAGGTGATGGCCGCTTAATCATGGTCCAAAATATGTGATCATTCACATTTGGCCATCAAAGCCATATGATCCTCCCACAATACTCACTTATTAATGTCGTTTCTTGTTTTAAGATAGCATTTTAGTATAATCTTATTATTACGGGCGGTGTGTGATCAATGCGGTGAAGCTCAGCGACGGAGGATGCCTCGTCGTCAGGCCAGGATAACCTTAAGGCGTCTGTGTCATACGACATAGGATCCCGAGAAAGTTGGTTTGACTTCGGTGACTTCGGTTGAACCCAGATTGACCCTTTGTAGTTCCAAGCTCGTTTAGTGTAATTCTATAGTTCAATTAGCTTTAGATTAGCTTTGGTGGCCTTTGCACCCCCGTTTGTAGAGACGGTCGACCGAGGTAGTCCTGTGTCATACGACATCCCTCTCCTGAGGAAGTCCTGTGTCGTACGACACTCAAGTCCCTGGACAGACTGCCTCATCCTTTCCTTGTAATTCAAGTTCAGCAATTGTAAGGGTGTGGCCCCCTTTTTAACGGCTCACAAGTTGTATCTCGTTATCATTAATAAAGTCCAAATTTATATGTTTTGATTGTCGACACGATTTGCACACACCTAGAATGATTTATATTGTCCTTATTTGATTGAAAGTCTCGAAAGAGGCGACGTGGGTGAGCTCTATATTCTCTTCCCACGTCGTAACTTGACCCCCGAACCCAACTAAGTGTTTATGGTTTCTCAAAGTGGGAAGAGAATATAGAGCTCACCCAAGTCGCCTCTTTCAAGACTTTCAATCAAACAAGGACAATGTAAATCATTCTAGGTGTGTGCAAATTGTGTCGACAATCAAAACATATAAATTTGGACTTTATTAATGATAACGAGATATAACTTGTGAGCCATTAAAAAGGGGGCCACACCCTTACAATTGTTGAACTTGAATTACAAGGAAAGGATGAGGCAGTCTGTCCAGGGACTTGAGAGTCATATGACACAGGACTTCCTCAGGAGAGGGATGTCGTATGACACAGGACTACCTGGTCAGACTGTCTCTTACAAAGGGGGGGTGCAAAGGCCACCAAAGCTAATCTAAAGCTAATTGAACTATAGAATTACACTAAACAGAGCTTGGAACTACAAAGGGGGTCAATCTGGGTTCAACTGAAGTCACTGAAGTCAAACCAACTTTCTGGGATCCTTATGTCGTATGACACAGGACGCCTTAAGGTTATCCTGTGTCGGACGACAGAGGCATCCTCTGTCAGTGAGCTTCACCAGATTGATCACACACTGCCCAGAATAATAAGATTATACTAAAATGCTAACTTAAAATAGTAAAACAACAATAATAAGTGAGTATTGTGGGAGGATCATATGGCTTTGATGGCCAAATGTGAATGATCACATATTTTGGACCATGATTAAGGGCCATCACCTTCTAACTCAAGCAAAGGTGATCAAGGTTCAAACTTTAATAAAACCAAGATTACTAAATGTCCAGATCTGAGATGAGGAGATGTGAATATTGATGATTCACATCTCCACCATCTTGATCACACAAAATCCCAAATAAATCACATATTATCAAATAGCATAAACAAGCATGGCAATGATTGAACAAGCAAGATATAAAGAGAGATAGGAGGGATTTAGGGTCTACCTATTGTAGTCCATAAGACAAGGCACCAATAGTATGGTGTTTGTCTCTTCAAACCTCCAACAATGAATGGTCACCTTTCTCCTTGATTTGGATGTGTGTGTGTTTTAGGAGGGAGGTGAGTGTGTGAAGTATGTGAGAGAGAGTCTCAGTATATATTTCAGCAGAGTAACCTTACTCCAAAAAGTCCTCCTAAAATGAGTAGCAAAGCCCTGTATTTATAGGCTGCTGAGAGGAGCTTCCATGTCGTACGACATGGGCATTAAACCGCCTTAGGTTTGTCCTGTGTCGGACGACACCGGTCTTCCTCAGGACAAAATGGGCTGAAGGGAGGCAGGCCCAAAACTAATGCAAGTCTTATGCTAAGGCAGGCCCAAAACTAAATGTATATAAATAAATAAGTTTTAGGCAAGCCCAAAACTAAATGCAACTCAAGGAAAGCAGGCCCAAAAACACGAGTTCGTGTCGGGGTACTCACACCTAGTTGAAACTTTTCTGTCTTTAGAGAATTGCAGAGAATTGCGAAATAAATTGATTAGTTAGTACAGTCGGACATATTAACAAAATACTGTTGTTAATATTGATTTGATGACAACTAGAAATACACGAACATATTTGCAACATAATATTAAACACAAAACAAGAAGCAAAAACAAGGTTTACCACTTATATAAAGCAACTTGATGTATACAACAAAAACTTATATTTAATATACGATTTAATGCTTTGGTTACAAAGTAAAAGAAACCAAAGAAGAAACAAAATATTTAAACACTAAAAACACAAGTTATAGGAAAGCTTTTTGTAATGAAATAACTCTTATAAAAGCACTTAAAAATAGCTGATTTCTCTTTTGAAATCGCAGGAATGCATAGCAAACAATGATACGGTCTTCTCTATTTATAAGACGTGAAGAGTCTTTTCCTTTAAGGAAAAGTAAGTCCTAAACCATGTAAAAATCTTCATTGCAAATCCATGTATATCTTGGAGTATTCTTCCAACAAATCCTCTACACCCTTTCCTAAAATAAAGCCCATGTAAGTCTACATGAAGATCACAAATACTTCCTTAATTGACTTGGATTATTTCTTTTGTTGATATTTCCCACAAATATAGCTTTCTAATACATGTGAGAGTCCTACAAAATAATCAAAAGATACACTAAAACAAGAAAACTATTTAATAGGTTAGTTTATAAATAATAACAACTAAATAAAATAAAGAAGATATTTACCAATATATTCTAAAAATAAAAAAGATACAAATTCTAATAATTAGAAATCAGCCTTGGTAAAAATGTGTGCAACAACTCACCTTACAATCTCCCATTGATTTGTAGCTTTCTTGTCAAAACAAAATTTGATAAATATCTTACGCTCAATCCAATAAAGCAACCAGATTACCTTATAACCCAAACTCCCCCAAAATTTGTTACTGCTTATCATCAAACTTCGTTTTATCTCCCCTTTGAATTACTCTCCCCCTTTTTGACCAGAATGGATTAAATGCATCAGTTGTGAGTCTAGATGTGGACATATCAGAAATCACACAATACGCAATACTTTGTGTTACCTCCAACGAAATAGAGAAAGATGGTGGTAGACGGTGAGAGATGAGTAAAGGGGTCTAGGGAGTCAAAAACAGGGGATGATACTTACCAAAAATGCTTCTCCATCCTGAATTTATGACTAGTATGATGTATAATGTATAAGCAAGTGATGTATATATCTCAGTATTGTGTGGCATAGTATGATATCAAACTCGGGGATTCATCTTTTTCAAGGAACTCAATGAACTATTTTCCAGTGTTCTCAGCCTCTAGAATGCACCCACCCATTTTTTGTTATGGGAAATTAAATTGTGGGTAGCTTTCACTCTTATTTACTCCAAATGATAGCTCTTTTTCGAATGATCTTATAAAATTCAACACAAATTATTATCTTGATATCGTTTGATCAAATTAGAGTGGCTTCATACAGTGGGTGTAGCAGTTGTTTCCCTTTAGATTTGGCACCCACTGAGAGACATCAATTAGGATAAAAGGTAAGTTAACATTAGCTAACATACATTGGAATAGTTTACAATCCAAAGATGAGACAAGTCTAGGGATGAATTAAAGTGACCATACTGAGATATATAGTACAAATTAAACTAATATTAATGCATTTTTTTATTATTAATAATATACAATACAGGTGTATACCATGATGTGACCACACCGGGGATCACACCATCAGATGACACAGAAATAAAGAGACTTTCTTAGAGTGTAAAGTCTCTCAAAATTAATGGCATTGGTGAAAATGTTAGCCAACTGATTTTCAGTTCTTACATGGTGTAAGCTAAAAAAAAATATGCTCAATAAGGTATCAAATAAAATTGTGTCTAATGTCTTTATGTTTAGTGTGAGAGTGATGAACAGGATTTTTTGAAATGTCTATAGCAATTATATTATCACAAAAGACAAATAACACATTACTATTAAGCCCGTGGTCCTTAATAATCTTATTCATCCAAAAGAATTGAGAGCAACACATGTCTACTGCTATATATTTAAATTCAGCTGTAGAGTGAGAAACATAGTTTTGATTGTATCACGAGACCATATTATTCCCAAAACACAAACAACCCCCAATTTTACTCTTCATATCATCATTACCCCACTCATCTTTCATTATTTCAACAATTTCGGGCTCAAGACGAGATACATAATGACAAATACTTACCTTGGGTAACACGAAATATGATCAGTTTAGAGCAGCAGAGTATTTGTAATTGACTATAGCCTTCAGTCTAGTGCTTATCTGTGCATGCACGTCTCCAACCACTAGTGAGACAGAATGGTCCATTTTTGTATTTTGCTTGAAATATCTCTGGACCCATCCATACATGCTTCTTCACTATCTGAGCTGCTGGATGATGCCTCTAAATCTGAACAACCATTAGATTCTGCTGATGTGAGTTGCGATGTGATAAAATCACGGGATACATCCGTATTTTCTGTATTCTTTTGCTTTTTCTCTAGAATTTTTTGTTCAAATTCTTTATTGGCGGTCTCTAGCTTTTCAACAAAACCTGTAATATCACAAAACTTATAGCAATTATCAAAAGTTTTAAATCCTTTAAAGACGCAATTGTCTATTTTATCAAAAACCTAACAAACTTGCTTATCAAATTTCACATGCATATTATCGTCACACAAATGACTAATGATTATAAGATTGACCTTAAGGCCTTCTACATTAGAAAATTATGGAGATTAGGTACACCCTCAACACTCAAGGTTTCTTTACCAACAATCTTATCTTAGGCACCACCTCCATATTTCACAATTCCTCCATTCACATGAGAATAATCTGACATAAGTTTAGTTGTACATGTCATTTGCCATAAGAACCCACTATCAAAACATCAAGAGCTAGACACATTGCTCTTTAGAGAAGTGAAACTGTGAGGACCCCGACCCGGAACCTACACGTGTCCCGAGTTGGAGCGTCCTCAAACTAACCCGAAAACACTAAACTTTTAAAACTTTACTTTGACTTTCAAACATAAACATTAATAATATAACATTTTAAAAGAACTCCACTCAACTCCACATCGGAGGAGGAGATAACTAACTTTGAGAACGATCAACTGTTTAGTTACAAAAGATATTGGTTTTTAACGTAGAAAGATAAAGTTTATAATTACAAACGCCCAAAAGGAATTATGACAAAATAATTTCTACGCCAACCTAACGTACCCCGACAATATCCCAAAATGCTCACAGCCAAACTCCTTTCCGTCCTTACTTGGGCGGTCCTCCCGTCTCGGGATCTAAAACAAGAAGGGAGAGGGGTGAGAATAAATCTCAGCAAGCTATTATGAATGCATCAATATGCCAAATAAATGCAACATATAACAAGTCGCACGTAACACATTGGAAAAGCTATAAACACATTCCATTACCTTGGTTTACCTTTTCCCGTCTCGAACAAGAGTCGTACAACATTGGGTATAATAATACTCCAATTATACAGCCGAGCCGCTTAAGCAATACTCACGTCTTATAAGACCCGTTTTTCAGGGAACCAAATAAGACAAGAGCAACTCGTAAGGCTTTTGGCTCAATACAGACGCTTATAACCCCAACCTCGTGGCCACGTGAGGGGACGGTCACGTATATAACGTAATCCGATCACATTAGGTCACACTTCCATAATTGATCGTATTCTGTTATACCCCCAACGTCAGCTGACTCACACATAATCAAGCACATAATAGATACTTGAATAAAATCCACAAAAGGGATAACAATATATCAACATGGTAAAATATACTCATGTTCCACCAATATCATAGTGCAACATTAAATTAACACACTATGCATAATACAACAATGTATATGAACTCAATGTAAGCAAGGAAGTAGCATCAATCCATCCTACATGGTCATTATACAATAATACATAGCCTCTTTAAGGGTCTAAGTTGAATCTACCAAGTTGGGATCATAATTGTCTAGTTACCAAACTAGGTTATCTAACGTTTTCCAAGCAACATTTATAGTACTTCCGCTACTCCATTTTGATCACTTAAGATGTCATTGTCTAGCCAAAGTATTCTACTTTAATCTAGGTTAAAGAGTTTTCATTTTGGTTCTAGTTTGATTGGTTTTAAACAGCTTCAAAATTGATGTGAGAAACCAGTTCAGAGCACGACTCGTGCCCCAGGGCACGACTCGTGCTCAATCCCTTAAGTCACTCAGAACGATTGGACCTCCTAGGTACGACTCGTGCTCACGACTTGGCCAAGGGCACGACTCGTGCCAAGGGGCACGACTCGTGCCTCGGCCCAGAAACTGGTATAACAGCAGCAACAACACTACAATCCCAAGAAACCCAATTTCCAACCAAATGACTTCTAATTTGTGAACCTAAAGGGCATTTCCAACTTTAGTAACTTCATTCTACTCATTTAACTCCATGGAATCATGTCTTAAACCTAGATCATTATAACTTCCATGAACCATAACATTTCCTCAATCTAAGAAAGTTTTCCCAAGCATCAAAGCAAATAGAACATCCATAATAACATAAATATTCATGAACATTCAAAGAAGGAAAAAGGGTCATAATAACTCACATTTGCCAATACAAGAGAAGATGAAGTTTTTCTAGGCTTGATAGATTCCTTGAGTTGATCCACACACCAAAGGACACTTGGATTTGAAAAGTGAGCAAGAATGATCTTGGTAATAGCTTGAGAGAAGAAAGCTTTCTTATGTTCTTTCCATGGAGAAATGAAGAGAAAAGAAGAGGAAGAAGAATGATTGAGGAGGGAGAAGTGTGTGGGAGGTGTAAGAGGGAGTAGGGTGAAGGAGTGGGGAGGTTTGACAAAAAGGGCCTAGGTTGAGGGAAGTAAGGGGGAAGGGAATGGCCCCCCCCCCTTTCCTCTAGGCTTTCACCATAATTTAGCCAACACCCTAATTAATTAACTACTCCATTTATCCTCCTCCCATTATTTATTTATTTGCTACTATTATAATTTTCTTAGAACATAAATTTATTTTATCATCATTTATCCTATCATATGAAATTAATTATATAAAAATGGACACATAATAATAATAATAATAATAATAATAAAAGCACACAATATAATATTAAAATTTAGTGCCTAGGGTTAGGGTCGTTACACTCACTCCCCCTTAGAGAAAATTCGTCCCGAATTTTAAAAGAAAACTTACTTGGATTTTCAAACAACCACGGGTACTTCGCTCTCATCTCCGACTCTAGCTCCCACGTCGCTTCCTCTACGGTGTGGTTCTTCCAAAGGACCTTCACTATAGGGATACTCTTAGACCTCAACTCTTTAACTTGGAACTCTAGGACTCTCAAGGGTTCCTCAACATAAGACATGTCCGCTTGGACATCATCGGGAGGAGAACTCAAGATGTGGGAAGGATCATGACAATACTTCCTCAACATCGAGACATGGAAAACATCATGAAGTAAGGAAAGAGACGGAGGCAATGCCAACCGGTAAGCCAAATCCCCAACCTTTTCTAAGATCTCAAACGGACCAACGAACCCTGAGCCAATTTACCCTTATTACCAAACCTTTGATTCCCCGTCCTGAGAGACCTTCAAGAACACAAAGTCACCAACCCGAAAAGATAAATCCCGTCTTCTATTGTCGGCGTAGCTTTTCTGTCTACTCGAGCCGTCTTCAATCTATCCCGAATCACTTTGATCTTCTCCGTAGAATCTCGAACCAAATCCGGCCCCAAAGTCTCGCTTCACCAACCTCGTCCCAACACATTGGAGATCGACACCTCCTACCATACAATGCTTCATACGGAGCCATCTCAATACTAGACCTGATAACCGTTGTTGTAGGCAAACTCCACTAAAGGTAGATGATCCTCCCAAGACAATTGGAAATCCATCACACAAGCTCCGTAACATATCCTCAAGTATCCGAATAGTTCTCTCGGATCGACCATCGGTTTGAGGATGAAACGCCGCATCAAACACAATTTAGAACCCAAGGCTTCATGCAATGCTCTCCAAAATCTAGATGTAAACCTCGGATCTCTCGTCGACACAATACTAACCTAACCCCGTGAAGTCTCACAATCTCTTTCATGTACAACTCGAGCTAACTTTTCTAACGAGAACTTGGTTGATACCGGAAGAAATGAGCCGACTTCGTCAACCGATCCACAATAACCCATATAGCATCCATCTTCTTCGCGGTAAGAGGTAAACCCGAAACAAAATCCATCGAGATCCCTTCCCATTTCCACTCCGGAATATCCAATGGTTGAAGTAGTCCCGCCGGTCTTTGATGTTCTGCCTTAATCTGTTGACAAGTTAAACACTTAGATACATAATCCGCTATTTCTCTTTTCATTCCATTCCACCAATATCCACGCTTCAAGTCTTGATACATTTTGGTACTCCCCGGATGAATCGCAAACTTGGACTTATGGCCATCCTCTAAGACACGCTTCTTGATTTCCGGCGATGAAGGAACGCAAATTCTCCCTTGGAAAGTTAAAATCCCATCTCTATTCAAAGTAAAATCCCCGGCTTTCCCATCTTGCACTTGATCTAATATTTTCTTCAATTCCGGATCACCTTGTTGAGCTTCCTTCAAATCTCCATACAAGGTAGGAACGGCTCTAACATTCGCAATAATTACCTCACTCTTCAACTCTCGAGAACTCAAAGCTGTCACATATGCCTTTCGGCTAATCGCATCCGCCACTACATTGGCCTTCCCCGGGTGATAGGATATGACACAATCAAAATCCTTCAAGAACTCAAGCCATCTTCTTTGTCGGTTGTTCAACTCCTTTTGGGTAAACAAATACTTCAAACTTTTATGGTCGGTAAAAATCTCAAATTTCGCTCCGTAGAGATAATGCTTCCACTTATGCAACGCAAATACAATCGCCGCCAATTCCATATCATGAGTAGGATAATTCTGTTCCGCCGGTGATAACTTCCTAGAGGCATACGCAATAACCTTCCCATTCTGCATCAACACACATCCCAAACCCGCCTTCGAGGCATCACTATAAATAACAAAATTCTCGCAACCACTCGGAAGGGTAAGAACCGGAGCCGTCGTCAACCTCTTCTTCAATTCATCAAAACTTGCTTCACACTTGGAATCCCACACAAACAATACATCTTTCCGAGTCAACCTAGTCAACGGAGTAGCAATCCGAGAAAACCCCTCAATGAACCTCCGATAGTACCCCGCCAAACCTGTAAAACTACGGACTTCGCCACGGTCGAAGGTTGCTTCCAATTAACCACGGCTTCAATCTTTGCGGGATCCACGGAAATCCCCGAACTCGACACAACATGCCCCAAGAAAGAAATCCGCTCAAGCCAAAACTCGCACTTACCGAACTTAGCATACAACCAAGCTTCTCACGAAGAACGGACAAGACAATCCTCAAAGGATTCTCATGCTCTTCCCGGGACTTAGAATACACAAGAATATCATCAATAAAGACCACCACAAAACTATCGAGATAAGGCTTGAAGACACGGTTCATCATATCCATAAACACGGCCGGAGCATTAATTAGTCAACCCAAACGGCATCACCACAAACTCATAATGACCATATCTAGTACGGAAAGCTGTCTTAGCAACATCATCCGGCCTAATCTTTCAATCGATGGTATCCGCTTCTCAAATCAAGCTTTGAGTAGATAACGGAACCTTGGAGTTGGTCAAACAAATCATCTATATGCGGAAGAGGATACTTATTCTTAATGGTGGCTTGGTTCAACAAACGATAGTCAATACACAATCGTAAGGTACCATCCTTCTTCCTAACAAACAAGACCGGTGCTCCCCACTGAGACACACTAGGACGAATAAAACCTCGGTCTAACAATTCTTGCAATTGGACCTTCAACTCTTTTAACTCGGCCTGAGCCATTCTATAGGGTGCTTTAGAGATAGGAGCGGTACCGGGTACTAAGTCAATACAAAACTCTATCTCACGATCCGGAGGCATAGAGTACTCACTAGAGAACACATCACTAAATTCATTCACAACCGGAACATGAGCTAACTCGGGAGACTTCTTATTGGAATCTACCACATAAGCTAAGTAACCCGTACACCCCTTAGATAGCATCTTTCTAGCTTTTAAGGCGTAAATAACATGTAACCCGAACATAGATTTATCGGCATCAAATATAAATGTAGGCACATCGTGCATAGCAAATGAGACTCGCTTCCTACGACAGCCTACCAAAGCATGGCACTCGACTCAACCAATCCATGCCAAGGATCACATCAAAATCACGGATTGGTAACTCGACCAAATCCACCGGCAATACATGCCCACATATAGTCACATCACATCCACGATATATCAAAGAAGATTCAAGGCTCTCTCCCATAGGAGTAGAGACCTCTAACACATAAGGCATAGATTCAGGCAAGATATGCAATGAGAATGCAAAATGAGACGCCACAAATGAATGGGAAGACCCGGGATCTATAAGAATGCGGGCCTTAACTCCCGAGACAGAACTATACCTCTAATGACGGCATTAGGATCGACCTCTCCTCGACCCAAAGCAAACACACGACCTTGGACTTTATCCTTAGGTTTCCCATCAACATCTCTTTTCACACCACTACCTTGTCCTCCAAATCCGCACCCGACTTGCTTATTCTGTAACTTGGGGCAAGTCCTCCTAAAATGGCCTGTCGACCCACACTCCAAACACTTTCCTTGTTTGCTCCAACACTTGTCCTCCGAATGCCCTAGTTTCTTGCAAAACCCACATGTCGTCCCAAACTGACCGGAAGTCGCACGATTTGCCGGAGCCGCCACGTGACCTCCTCGATTCGCTCCCGGAGTAAATGTCCTCGGCTGCACCCTATTCTGTCCCGAACCTTGACCTTGGAATCTATTCTTGTTTCCACCTTCATTCTTACCACGATGCTCCTCTATGTCATTCTCAATCCGGTACGCCATATTCACTGCTGCTTGGAAGTTGGCGAAGTTATGCGTCAACAACTGCTTCCGAAACTCAACTCTTAAACCTTTCACAAACCGGTAAACTCGCCTCTCCTCATCTGGCACCAAATGGGGACAATATCGGGCCAACTCTGTGAACTTTGCCGAATACTGCGCTATCGTCATGGTCCCTTGCTCCAGCTTCAGGAACTCGCCTTCTTTCTTGTCCCTAGTAACCATCGGCACAAAGTGATCTCGGAACTTGAGCGTGAAGTTCTCCCACGTCTGCGGTGTCAAATCTCGGTCCCAACCATCCTTTACCACTTGCCACCAATGCTCCGCTGGTCCTTCCAATTTGAAAACGGCGCATCTCACTTTCTCCGCATCCGTACTCTCCATAGCTGCGAAAATCTTGTTCATAGCCTCAAGCCACCTCTCAGCTTTCACCGGATCCGGATCTCCGTTGAAGCTAGGAGGAGACATCTTCACGAACTTCTCCAAACCATGTTGCCCTTGTCTGCCTAGATTCTGATTCAAATTCTGATTCTGAGTTGCCATATGCTGAAGGAACCCTCGGAACATATCCATCATCTCGGCATTTGGATTACCAACACCACCCAAACCCAGATTCTGATCACCATCATTTCCCGCCATAACAACAAACTCCTGCATTAAACACTCGACGTCAGTTATCACACACTCTCACTCAGCTAGACTCTACCCGAGAATTTTAACCGAGCTCTGATACCAACTGTGAGGACCCCGACCCGGAACCTACACGTGTCCCGAGTTGGAGCGTCCTCAAACTAACCCGAAAACACTAAACTTTTAAAACTTTACTTTGACTTTCAAACATAAACATTAATAATATAACATTTTAAAAGAACTCCACTCAACTCCACATCGGAGGAGGAGATAACTAACTTTGAGAACGATCAACTGTTTAGTTACAAAAGATATTGGTTTTTAACGTAGAAAGATAAAGTTTATAATTACAAACGCCCAAAAGGAATTATGACAAAATAATTTCTACGCCAACCTAACGTACCCCGACAATATCCCAAAATGCTCACAGCCAAACTCCTTTCCGTCCTTACTTGGGCGGTCCTCCTGTCTCGGGATCTAAAACAGTAAAGGGAGAGGGGTGAGAATAAATCTCAGCAAGCTATTATGAATGCATCAATATGCCAAATAAATGCAACATATAACAAGTCGCACGTAACACATTGGAAAAGCTATAAACACATTCCATTACCTTGGTTTACCTTTTCCCGTCTGAACAGTAGTCGTACAACATTGGGTATAATAATACTCCAAGTATACAAATGAGCCGCTTAAGCAATACTCACGTCTTATAAGACCCGTTTTTCAGGGAACCAAATAAGACAAAGAGCAACTCTGTAAGGCTTTTGGCTCAATACAGACGCTATAACCCCAACCTGTGGCCACAGGAGGGGACGGTCACAGATATAACGTAATCCGATCACATTAGGTCACACTTCCATAATTGATCGTATTCTGTTATACCCCCAACGTCAGCTGACTCACACATAATCAAGCACATAATAGATACTTGAATAAAATCCACAAAAGGGATAACAATATATCAACATGGTAAAATATACTCATGTTCCACCAATATCATAGTGCAACATTAAATTAACACACTATGCATAATACAACAATGTATATGAACTCAATGTAAGCAAGGAAGTAGCATCAATCCATCCTACATGGTCATTATACAATAATACATAGCCTCTTTAAGGGTCTAAGTTGAATCTACCAAGTTGGGATCATAATTGTCTAGTTACCAAACTAGGTTATCTAACGTTTTCCAAGCAACATTTATAGTACTTCCGCTACTCCATTTTGATCACTTAAGATGTCATTGTCTAGCCAAAGTATTCTACTTTAATCTAGGTTAAAGATTTTTCATTTTGGTTCTAGTTTGATTGGTTTTAAACAGCTTCAAAATTGATGTGAGAAACCAGTTCAGAGCACGACTCGTGCCCCAGGGCACGACTCGTGCTCAATCCCTTAAGTCACTCAGAACGATTGGACCTCCTAGGTACGACTCGTGCTCACGACTTGGCCAAGGGGCACGACTCGTGCCTCGGCCCAGAAACTGGTATAACAGCAGCAACAACACTACAATCCCAAGAAACCCAATTTCCAACCAAATGACTTCTAATTTGTGAACCTAAAGGGCATTTCCAACTTTAGTAACTTCATTCTACTCATTTAACTCCATGGAATCATGTCTTAAACCTAGATCATTATAACTTCCATGAACCATAACATTTCCTCAATCTAAGAAAGTTTTCCCAAGCATCAAAGCAAATAGAACATCCATAATAACATAAATATTCATGAACATTCAAAGAAGGAAAAAGGGTCATAATAACTCACATTTGCCAATACAAGAGAAGATGAAGTTTTTCTAGGCTTGATAGATTCCTTGAGTTGATCCACACACCAAAGGACACTTGGATTTGAAAAGTGAGCAAGAATGATCTTGGTAATAGCTTGAGAGAAGAAAGCTTTCTTATGTTCTTTCCATGGAGAAATGAAGAGAAAAGAAGAGGAAGAAGAATGATTGAGGAGGGAGAAGTGTGTGGGAGGTGTAAGAGGGAGTAGGGTGAAGGAGTGGGGAGGTTTGACAAAAAGGGCCTAGGTTGAGGGAAGTAAGGGGGAAGGGAATGGCCCCCCCCCTTTCCTCTAGGCTTTCACCATAATTTAGCCAACACCCTAATTAATTAACTACTCCATTTATCCTCCTCCCATTATTTATTTATTTGCTACTATTATAATTTTCTTAGAACATAAATTTATTTTATCATCATTTATCCTATCATATGAAATTAATTATATAAAAATGGACACATAATAATAATAATAATAATAATAATAAAAGCACAAAATATAATATTAAAATTTAGTGCCTAGGGTTAGGGTCGTTACAGAAACAACCTTACACTCCTCATCCTTCTTCTCAACCCACACGAATCGCCCAAAATTTTGGCGATGTGAGCTCTGGTGTGAGTACATTTGGGCTCTCATTTGGGGAGCATATTCCCCAAGGTAATGAATCCTTTTATAACAGAAGGGCCTAATATGACCTGTAGCAAAACAGTAATGACACACAAACTTTCTTCTCCTAGGTTTGGACTCTACCTCATGAAAAACTTTAGATTTTGAGGTACCTTCACCTTCTTTTAAAAAAGTGGATTCATAACCAATACAGTTTTAATTTGATTTTTCAAGTTTAAAACTTGTTCAAGTTTAGCTTTTTCATTGTTTAACTTCTTAAAAATTCCATTAGCTTTTTCAAGATCAGATTTAACTTTCTCGAGTTCAAAATCACGCTTGGTGATCATGACCTCGAGTTTGGCTATGGAATCCTTTTGAATGTAATTTTCAATGGAAACTCTCTCAAGTTCAGATTTTAAAAAAGTGGATTCACCATGTTTTTGCCAATCGGAAAAAAAATCAGTGTATGCTTCATGAAGTTCCTCAAAATTACCATCACATTCTTCTTCATCCTCTGGTTTTTCAGAAATAGAAGAATTAAAGCATTTGAACTCATAATCAGAGGGTGTGATCTCCAGTGTGACTACATTTGAAGTAACATCAGAATGATGTTCGTGATTTTGAGATGAGATTTCCATGACTGCTAAGTTTACAGTCTCATCTTCGTCTTCGTTGTCATTAGGGTCGCACATAAGCTCATCCCCTTTTTCTTCATAGTGTTCGCACACTCACTAGCAAAGTGACCAAAGTGTTTATAGGCTATACATTGAATATAATCAGATTTCCTTTTTGAAAAACTTCTAGGTTGTTTAAAAGTATTTCTAGTATCCTCCTCAGAATTTTTAAAAGTTAATGTGTTTTGGCTTTCTGATGGAAACTTGCTATCATTTTTGTTCTTTAAAAATGATGTAAACCTTTTGGTAAGTAAAGCCTCATCTTCAATTTCCAAATTAGATTTATCTATTTCTTTAGCGATTTCTATAATTTCTTTAGAAACGTTGGAGGCAGTGGAAAGAACATCAGCAAGAGCAATACTATCAGCCTTATATTGCTGTTGAATTGACAGATTCATTTCGAACATGGTCATAATACCCACAAGAGTATATGATCACATAGTCGTGGTGTCATGTGCTTATTCAACATCAGCAATTTTGATGTAAAATTTTTCAGTTACAGTTCTCAACATCTTACTTACCAACCTTGCATTTGATATAGGCTCACATAGGGAGAGACATTCATTCGATATTTCCTTAATTTTAGTTGAATAGCTTTTAATATCTTCAATCTCATTTATCATCAAGTTTTCAAACTTGGTCATGAGAATTCTCAACCTAGTAGCTTTTAAACTATCATCACCTTCACAGTGACCTTGCAAAATATCCCAAGCTATTTTTGCTACATTATGATTAATTACTAGGCGAAACATGTGTTCATCAACATGACTTGATATAGCACCTAGAGCTCTAGAATTATAATTAGCAAGGGTAATTTCTGTTGTAGTTCAGTCTTTCTTAGGTTTAAGTTTGTAGGATTTTTCAGAGGTTTCACCCACTATATCCTTGCTTTCAACCTTAGGAGGAGACCATGGGAAAATTATGCTTAGCCACAACCTCTCATCAATTGCTTTGATGTAAAGACGCATCTTAGTTTTCCATATGTCATAGTTTGTACCATCTAAAACAGGATTACGATATTGACTCAAATAACCATCCATAATGACTACGATGGATCTCACTCAGTGTAATCGAGTAGAGCTTTGATACCAATTGAAAGAAATTGAGTAGCTAGGACAGTCGTACAGATGAACAAAGTACTGGTGCTAGTCCAGATGTGATGACACCAAGGACTACACGAACAGATTTGCGCGAAATAATAAAAACAAAACAGGAAATAAAAACAAGGTTTACCACTTATTTACAGCAACTTGTTGTAGACAACACAAACTTCTATTTAATAAACAATTTAATGCTTTGGTTACAAAGTAAAAGAAACAAGAGAAGAAACAAAATATTTAAACACTAAAAACACAAGTTCTAAAAGAACTTTGTGTAACGAAATAACTCTCACAAAAGCACTCAAAATAGTTGATCTCTCTTTTGAAATCGCATGAATGCATTAATGATGCGATCTTCTCTATTTATAAGCCGTGAATAGCATTTTCCTTTTAGTAAAAGGAAGTAATAAACCATGTAAAAATCTTACTTCCAAATTTATGTATATCTTGTAATATTCATTCAACAAATTCTCTCCACCCTTTTCTAAAATAAAGCCCATGTAAGTGTACTGGAAGATCACAAATACTTATTTCATTGACTTGGATTCTTTCTTTTGTTGATCTTTCCTACAATTAAAGCTTTCTAATACATGTGAGAGTCATACAAAATAATCAAAAGATACACTAAAATAAGGAAACTAATTAATAGGTTAGTACTTAAATAATAACAAATAAATAAACTAAAGAAGATATTTACAAATATATTTTAAAAATAAGAAAGATTCAAATCCTAATATGTATCTTTCTAAAAATAAAAAAGATGCATAAAAGTGAAATTTGAATTTTTAACCATAAAAAATTATCAAAATTTAGGTTAAAAATATTTTGGACTGAAATACTCCTTATGTTCCAAAACGAATATCAACAAATTTTTAATTTTGCTCTCGATTGAGAACAAAATTGAATTTTTTTGGTTGTTGAGTACTTTTTTTTTGTCATTCAGTATGATTTACTCCATTTACTTGGCACCATTCACCATATTTAAATTTAGTTTGTTTACTCTTGAAGTTTCATGATAATTTGATTATGATATTAAAATGAAAGTCATTTTAATTTATTAAATAATCAAATATATGAGATAAAAAATTAATGTAAAATTTAATTTCACTTTTTCAATATTATGAAATATAGTGAATGCAAATTGTTTACAAGTAGATTTTGATCATGAAATAATAAAATCACATATAACAGAAAAATAAAAATAAAGACATGAAATTGAATTCAAGGGAAACTCAAATTGTGTGAAGGATGGGTTAGATCAAAAGTTATAAAATACAAAAATGAGTCATTTATAGGGTTGCCTAATCTTCGGACAACATAAAAGAGATCTCATATTAATTGGGAGATTTCAATTTGCATTAATTATTTCTAATGTGCAGTCAGCAGAACTCCGGTAGCATCAATTTCTTCCTCTCCATTCCATGAATATTGTACTTCATTTAATTAAAATAATTGTTGCTTTTAAATAAATATTTTGATTCAAAATAATTTTTTCACTTATTTTAAAATTATTCAATTTCTCATTTTACTCTTACATTGAAATTTATTTTATTTCATTAATTAGACCCTAGTTAAATCTCATCAGTATCGTAAAAACAAATTCAGTTAAATTTACTACTCCGTATAACAAAATTCAATATACAGATTAGAATTTTTGGTTACTTTAATTTAAAAATAAAACTTTCAATAAAAACCAACATTTATATATATATATATATAAATATAAAGAGATGATAGTGATTTTTTATTTCTATTTCCCGCAAAAAATGTCATTTTCCCGCCAAAATCTTGAATTTCTCGCCAAAATAGTCAATTTCTCTCGAAAAACAGTTGTTTCAAAAATTTTAATTTTTCAATTTAAAATAGCTTAAAAAATGTTATATACATAATCTTTTAAAGGAAATAAAATAAATATTTGATTGTGGAAAAACTTCATTGATGTTTGATTTCACTTTCCATTAAAGAATGAATTAATTTAACAAAAATATTATGCAATTTATTTATAATTAATTAATTTAGTGGTTTGATAAATCTTTACAGGGAAACAATATAAAAATAAGAAACTCAAAAATAGAATGACAGTAAAAGCTTTCGGATACCCTCTCAAAATTTAATACCTTTGAATGATCTTCAGATAGTATTCTAAAATTCATTAAAAGAAACTCGAAAATAGATTTATACAAAAAAAATAAAAGATTAAAATCATTCCCACGAGAAATTTTGATGATACACGATTTCGGATAGCATCTCAAAATTCTTCAAAATCAGGGTAATACTTGCACAATAAAAATCTACTACTAAAGCAAGTCAAATAGAGAAATAGAGAAAGGGAGAATTATTGTAAATAATTTTCAGATTGTAAATAATGAAAATATCTCAATTATCGATAGAGATGGAAGACGTGCATCAGAGAGAGAAATGGGGAGAAAAGGTTGTTAAAGAAATAAGAATGAGTCCTTTATAGGGCTGCCTAATCTTCAAACAACATAAAAGAGATCTCATATTAATTGGGAGATTTCAATTTGCATTAATTATTTCTAGTGTGCAGTCAGCAGAACTCTGGTAGCATCAATTTCTTCATCTCCATTCCATGAATATTGTATTTCTTTTAATTAAAATAATTGTTGCTTTTAAATAAATATTTTGATTCAAAATAATATTTGCTCTTATTTTAAAATTATTCAATTTCTCATTTTACTCTTACATTTGAAATTTATTTTATTTCATTAATTAGACCCTAGTTAAATCTCACCAATATCGTAAAACAAATTCGTATAAATTTACTACTCCGTATAACAAAATTCAATATACAAATTTGAATTTTTGGTTACTTTAATTTAAAAATAAAACTTTCAATAAAAACCAACATTTATCTACATATATATATATATATATATATATATATATATATATATATATATATATATATATATATATATATATAAAGAGAGGATAGTGATTTTTTATTTCTATTTCCCGCCAAAAATGTCATTTTCCCGCCAAAATCTTGAATTTCTCGCCAAAATAGTCAATTTCCCTCCAAAAACAGTTGTTTCAAAAATTCTGATTTTTCAATTTAAAATAGCTTAAAAATGTTATAAACGTAATCTATTAAAGGAAATAAAATAACTATTTGATTGTGTAAAAACTTCATTGATGTTTAATTTCCCTTTCCATTAAAGAATCAATTAATTTAACAAAAATATTATGCAATTTATTTATAATTAATTAATTTAGTGGTTTGATAAATCTTTACAGGGAAACAATATAAAGATAAGAAACTCGAAAATAGAATGACAGTAAAAGATTTCGGATACCCTCTCAAAAATTTAATACCTTTGAATGATTTTCAGATAGTATTCTAAAATTCATTAAAAGAAACTCGAAAATAGATTTATACAAAAAAATAAAAAATTAAAATCATTCACACGAGAAATTTTGATGATACATGATTTTGGATAGCATCTCAAAAATCTTCAAAATCAGGGTAATACTTGTCCAATAAAAATCTACTACTAAAGCAAGTCAAATAGAGAAATAGAGAAAGAGAGAATTATTGTAAATAATTTTCAGATTGTAAGTAATGAAAATATCTCAATTATCGATAAAGATGGGAGACGTGCATCAGAGAGAGGAATGGGGAGAGAAGGTTGTTAAAGAAACAAGAATGAGTCCTTTATAGGGCTGCCTAATCTTCGGACAACATAAAAGGATCTCATATTAATTGGGAGATTTCAATTTGCATTAATTATTTCTAATGTGCAGTCAGAACGCCGGTAGCATCAATTTCTTCATCTCCATTTCATGAATATTGTACTTCTTTTAATTAAAATAATTGTTGTTTAAAATAAATATTTTGATTCAAAATAATTTTTGCTCTTATTTTAAAATTATTCAATTTCTCATTTTACTCTTACATTGAAATTTATTTTATTTCATTAATTAGACCCTAGTTGAATCTCACCAATATCGTAAAAATAAATTCAGTTAAATTTACTACTCCGTATAACAAAATTCAATATACAGATTAGAATTTTTGGTTACTTTAATTTAAAAATAAAACTTTCAATAAAAACCAACATTTATATATATATATATATATATATATATATATATATATATATATATATATATATATATATAAAGAGAGGATAGTGATTTTTTATTTCTATTTTCCGCCAAAAATGTCATTTTCTCGCCAAAATCTTGAATTTCTCGCCAAAATAGTCAATTTCCCTCTAAAAACAGTTGTTTCAAAAATTTTTATTTTTCAATTTAAAATAGCTTTAAAATGTTATATACATAATCTTTTAAAGTAAATAAAATAACTATTTGATTGTGTAAAAACTTCATTGATATTTAATTTCCCTTTCCATTAAAGAATCAATTAATTTAACAAAAATAATATGCAATTTATTTATAATTAATTAATTTAGTGGTTTGTTAAATCTTTACAGGGAAACAATATAAAGATAAGAAACTCGAAAATGGAATGACAGTAAAAGATTTCGGATACCCTCTAAAAAATTTAATACCTTTGAATGATCTTCAGATAGTATTCTAAAATTCATTAAAAGAAACTCGAAAATAGATTTATACAAAAAAAAAAAAAGATTAAAATCATTCCCACGAGAAATTTTGATGATACATGATTTCGGATAGCATCTCAAAAATCTTCAAAATCAGGGTAATACTTGCACAATAAAAATCTACTACTAAAGCAAGTCAAATAGAGAAACAGAGAAAGAGAGAATTATTGTAAATAATTTCCAGATTGTAAGTAATGAAAATATCTCAATTATCGATAGAGATGGGAGACGTGCATCAGAGAGAGGAATGGGGAGAGAAGGTTGTTAAAGAAACAAGAATGAGTCCTTTATAGGGCTGCCTAATCTTCGGACAACATAAAAGAGATCTCATATTAATTGGAAGATTTCAATTTGCATTAATTATTTCTAATGTGCAGTCAGCAGAACTCCGGTAGCATCAATTTCTTCATCTCCATTCCATGAATATTGTACTTCATTTAATTAAAATAATTGTTGCTTTTAAATAAATATTTTGATTCAAAATGATTTTTTCTCTTATTTTAAAATTATTCAATTTCTGATGTATCTGATTTATCCCTCAAAGAAGCAAGCCTTCCGATTTGATTTTGTTTCCTATTTTGAAGTGTTTTAATTATGATTGTTTTGCTTTTCCTTTTCCAAGCGAGTTTTGGAATTTCGATTTAATTTTGTTTCCTATTTTGAAGTGATTTAATTAGGATTGTTTTGCTTTTTCTTTTCCAAGTAGTTTAGGGTTTTGTTTAGAGTATAAATACTCCTTTCATTGTTTGTTTTAGGATACGTTTTAATTTATTGAATTATTGAATTTTGATTGCTTTGCAATTGTGGGTTTTTCCCTTTGGGTCTTAATTGACTTGCAGAAGACTCTCGCAAGAGATTCTTGTTGGAGTTCTTTGAATTTCTTGTGAAGGTTCTCATCTTCTTGGTGTTTACCTCTTCAAACCCTAATTCAATTGTTGATTCAATTCGAATTAGGTCAAATAGTTGTTGATTCAATTATTTGCCTATCCTTTTTATTATTCCGCTGCAACCTATTTACATCAGTTGGTATCAGACAAAGGACGATCCAAGGAAGAAAATCTAACAAGAAAGATGACCAACAATGGTGGAGAAGAAGAATCCCTTCTTGAGAAGATCGATATGCGTTTGGAGTTTGATCGTTGTCAGGTAAGAAAATATTCTATAAAGTATAATAAACTTTATAAGGAGTCCGATGATAAGAATGACTTGATGCTTTATTTTGAAACTGAGATTCAAAACGGCCGACTTCAAGCAAGTCATCAGTTTTTGGTGGATAAGTATCGCGACGAAAGGGATGTTGTTTGGGCGAAGGCGAACGATGTCTTGTCCAAATCGATCTTTATACGAAAAGAATTCATCGTTTCGAGGCACGAAGGGAGGCTGAATTGAAGCGTCTCGAGGAAGAAAATTGCCTTGCTATTGATATATTTCCTGCCCAAGAAGATCCTGTTGAAGAGGAGTCTATTATTGAAAATCTATGTGCAAAGGACGAGGACATTCAGGTTTGTGATAATAATATTTATTCCCTTATTATAAACCCTGTTCATGCCCCTATTGAGTCCAAGGTGAATGATGAAATCCGAAGTAATTGGTTTGTTGCAAAATTGAATTATGTATTGGGCGATATTTTTGTCGGTGACTTTATTATGTTTACTCATGTGGAAGATGGGGAGGTTGATTGGCCAAGAGATAATGGGATTGATACGGATGATAGTATTATGTTTTCGGAGGAAATTTTCATGCATTTATTTATGCTTCGTCGTCATATGTATTCAAAATACTTGTATAAATGGGATGGACACGTTTTCTTCTTTCTTCCAAGGACGAGAAACAATTTGCTTTATTCGAAATATCTCTTTATTTGGGATGGAAGATGTCAGATGTTGATCAAGGGGAGGTCGGGGCGGAAGGTCAACAAAGGAGGGTCAAAAACTTCAAGATCATGTTCTTTTTCTAAAGACCAGAATTCGGAGACGAATTCTTTTGAAGTGGGGGTGTATGATGTATCTGATGTATCCCTCAAAGAAGCAAGCCTTCCGATTTGATTTTGTTTCCTATTTTGAAGTGTTTTAATTAGGATTGTTTTGCTTTTCCTTTTCCAAGCGGGTTTTGGAATTCCGATTTAATTTTATTTCCTATTTTGAAGTGTTTTAATTAGGATTGTTTTGCTTTTCCTTTTCCAAGTAGTTTAGGGTTTTGTTTAGAGTATAAATACTCCTTTCATTGTTTGTTTTAGGATACGTTTTGATTTATTGAATTATTGAATTATTGAATTTTGATTGCTTTGCAATTGTGGATTTTTCCCTTTGGGTCTTAATTGACTTGCAGAAGACTCTTGCAAGAGATTCTTGTTGGAGTTCTTTGAATTCCTTGTAAAGGTTCTCATTAGACGTGTCCATTTTATAAACCGAACCGGCCAACCGGGAGGTTGAAAACCGGCCAAAACCGGTCAAAACCGGTCAACGGCGGTTAACCGGAACCGGCTAACCGAAACCGGTAATTGGCCGGTTCGATTAAGGTTTGAAATTTTGAAAAACCGGCCAACCGCCGGTTAACCGCTTTTTGGCTTGCTCTGGCCGAGTCATATGAGTTGCTCGGCCGAGCATAACCTTCCAAGAAGTGTTAATTTTCAATAACGGTCATGCTCGGCCGAGTCATATGAGTTGCTCCTACTGAGCATAACGCCGTAACTCATTCCAACTGCTACTTTTTCAAACTAGCCGTTATGTTCACCACCACCACCACCACCACCACCACCACCACCACCACCACCACTACTACTACTACTACCAAGCACCACCACCACCACCACCACCACCACCACTACTACCACTACTACTAGTACTACCACTCCTACTAGTCTACACCACCACCATCACCACCACCACCACTACCACCACCACTACTACCACCACCACCACTACTACTACTACCACTAGGTCCACTACTACTACTATCACCACTACTACTACCGCTACTACTACCACTCCTACCAATACCACTACTACCGCCTACACCACCACCATCACCACCACCACCACTACTACTACCACTACTACTACTACCACCACCACTACTACCGCTACCACTACCACTACCACCTCTACCACTCCTACCAATACCACTACTACTAGTCTACACCACCACCATCACCACCAACACCACTACTACTACCACTACTACTACTACCACCACCACTACTACCGCTACCTACCACTACCACTACTACCGGTCTACATCACCACCATCACCATTCACCACCACCACAACTACTATTACCACTACTACTACTACCACCACTACCACTACCGCTACTATCACTACTACTACTACTACCACTCCTACCGGCCACCACTACCACTCCTATCAATACCACTAGGTCCACTACTACCACCTACCACCACCACTCCTACCAATACCCTCGTTGTAATTGTATTTTAATTAATAAAATTTAAGGGTACCGTCGCTTTTTCTTTTATATACTTTCGTTTCTTATAAAAAAGTTAAGTTTTATTTCTTTCAAAATTCATAACTTTTTTTATAAACCTTTTTTCAAAAAATGTATGTAGTAAACTTAAGTCTAAAATAGTCTTATTTATCAAAAAAAATTGAAAAAAATTAAAAGTTAACTTTTTTTCAAAAACCGTTAAATTTTATTTCTTTAAAAATTCATAACTTTTTTTATAAACCTTTTTGCAAAAAATGTATGTAGTAAACTTAAGTCTAAAATAGTCTTATTTATTCAAAAAAATTGAAAAATTAAAAGTTAACTTTTTTTCAAAAAACCGTTAAAAAATTAACTGAAAAATGATATGCTCTACGAGCAACACCAAAGACTCGGCCGAGCAACCCTCAACCCCTAAACCACTAAAAGGGTTGCTCTGGCCGAGCGACACCAAAGACTCGGCCGAGCAACCCTCAAAACCCTAAACCCTAAAAGGGTTGCTCGGCCGAGCAACACCAAGGACTCGGCCGAGCATATCCAAACCGTCAAACCGGAGGTTAACCGGATAACCGTTAAAACTGTGAACCGCCTAAATCGTAACCGGTCTAGCCGGTTAGGCGGTTCGATTCCGGTTGGGGATTTTGGAGGTTTTCAACCGCCGGTTTTCAACCGGCTAATCGGCGGTTTGGTCAACCGGCCACCTCTAGTTCTCATCTTCTTGGTGTTTACCTCTTCAAACCCTAATTCAATTGTTGATTCAATTCGAATTAGGTCAAATAGTTGTTGATTCAATTATTTGCCTATCCTTTTTATTATTCCGCTGCAACCTATTTACATCAATTTCTCATTTTACTCTTACATTGAAATTTATTTATTTCATTAATTAGACCCTAGTTAAATCTCACCAATATCGTAAAAACAAATTCGGTTAAATTTACTACTCCGTATAACAAAATTCAATATACAGATTAGAATATTTGGTTACTTTAATTTAAAAATAAAACTTTCAATAAAAACCAATATTTATATATCTATATATATATATATATATATATATATATATATATATATATATATATATATATATATATATATATATATATATATATATATATATATATATATATATATATAAAGAGAGGATAGTGGTTTTTTATTTCTATTTTCCGCCAAAATCTTGAATTTCTCGCCAAAATACTCTTACGTTGAAATTTATTTTATTCATTAATTATTTTACTGAGAGGAGTAATATAAAAGAGATAAGTAATTATTAAGGATAAATTGATAATATATCATTAAGTTGTAGTAATAGAAAAGTTTTTTTTTTAATTTGTGAAAAGTCCAAAAGTAACAATTACTTCGGAGGGAGTATCACTTATTAATATTGAAAAGATAGTTTTTACTCCTTTGCACATTATTTATGCAATGGTAAAAAAATGTATTGAAATTCTTCTTTATTTAAAAATATAATTTATATTTTTAGACGAGCAAAAAAATGTTACAAATATTACTATTCGTCCGATTTAAGATTCTTATTTTATTTTTAACATGCTCCAGGATAAGATTATTAGTTAGTTTTATTTCTAAAATAGACAATGAGACTCACTTGATATACGTAAATAACAATTCACTTATTATTCCTACCAACTTGTTTTTTCTTATTTTACTTTTTATACTTACGATATTTACTTGTTCTTAATTTTTGTACAAATCAAATTAGAAAAATTAAACTTAGATGAAGGTAGTATAATATTGATTTCTCATGCAGAAAGTCAAAATTTCACTCATTCCATCATAGTCAGTGACTAAAAAGAAAGTACCTATTGGGAGAAGGGTCAGCTTACTTATGACTAAAAAGAAAGTACTCTCTTCAGCTATTTTTATAAGTAAAAAATTAATATTTTTTTGCCATATAAGCAAATTTTATTATTTTTAATGTAAAATTCATTGAATGCAACTGTATTTAATAACCTGAATTTAAAATTTGGGAGAAGGGCCAACTTGCTTAAGAGTTATGATAGTCTTAAATATCTTTACTAGGGTGTAGCCCGTGCTACGCACGCACGGGGTACTTTGATGTTTTTGATAATCATAAGTAAGTTTGTCCTTAAAAAAATATATACTTCAGTTTGAAATTAATTTATTAATATAAAATATTATGAAGATGAATTATAAATATTATGGTCATGGAAAAAAATATGAGTGAGGTCACAAACTTGTAAAAGGCTAACCATGAAATTCATTTGTTATGTTATGTGATGATGGGATAGATGGAGTCTTGAAAGAGGTATTTAGAGTTAGGGTTATGGCACAATATTTTTCTCCATAATCTGTTAATATTTTTGTGGTTTGTTTTCTCATTATTCCCTCAAGACTTCTAGATCATTAATGTTTGTACAATATAAAAAAATAAATATATAAATCAACATAAAAGATAAAAGTAAGATTAACAAATATCATTGTAGTTAATTTTTGTAATCTTAGCAATTTGATAGAATTCATTCGTAAGTATGAATAAAATAGAAGAAAGAAAACGCAACAACAAATAAAAATATTCAAAAAATTAATAAATAAAATAATAACAAAAAATGAATTCAATATCAAAACAGAAATATGAAAGTCAAATATTAATAAAGGAAAAACAATAAAAAATAAGAGTTCAAAAATATAAAAAAAAAATACAGAGTAGAAACATATAAATAATAAATTTGAATATTTTTAAAAATAATACAAAGTCAAAGTAGAATAAATATCAAAATAGAAAAAAAAACAAAAAAAAAAAGAAAAAGAAAAGAAAGATGAAACAATTGAATGAAATATGGAAATCAAATCTTAATAAAAAATACTAAAAAGGAAGCATTCACGAACACAATCAAAATATATTAAAAAATAAAAAAACTATTTTGAAAAATTCATCAATGAAAATCAATATTAAACCCAAATATAAATAAATACACCAAAAATCAAACTTTAATCGAAATAAAAGAAATATTTTTTTTATCACAAACTGAAAAAAAGGAAGATAATATTAAAAAACGAAAGTAAAGCAAATATGAAAAAAAAAAATAAGAAATAAAACTAAAATCAACTTTACAAATAAGTAAAAGAAATCAAATCATAATCGAAAGAAAAAAAATTAAAAAAAAATCCAAACAAAGTTCTTATTTAAAGCCAAGTTGTAAATTGTCTTACAAAAATAGCAAAAGCAAAATGAAAAAAACTTTAATAATTAAGAAAGAAAAAAATCTAATGCATAAAAGAAAATCAATATCAATATAAAAACATACAAAAAAATAAAATGCAAATAAAAAATGAAAAATGAAAATTAAAATTCTAATAATTAAAAAGTGAAAGAAACATTCACAAACATAAAAGAAATAGAAAAAAAGCAAGAAATAAAATCAAAATAAAGACGAAAATTTATAAAATAAAAGTTAAAATTAAAATCAAAATCAAAATCAAAATCAAAATCAAAATCAAAATCAAAATCAAAATCAAAATCAAAATCAAAATCATATTCAAATTCAAAATAATAAACACAAACATAAATATTAAAAAAAACAAATCTTATTCAAAATAAGTCAAAAGAGATTATAAAGAAGTCACTCACAAATTCGGAAAAAATGAATTTTGTGAATACTTACAATAGCATTCCCTAGAACCTTGACACATTTTCTTTCTTCATAAATCAGTCTCTACAAAAGTGATGGAGAGCAAAAAACAAACATTTGTCAAAAGGAAATTAGTCTTTATATACATGAATGAAGAAAATTGATGACTCTTCAACTATTGATCTTTTATGAATAGTCTAAAAGTTTTTTTTAATTATTGTATTAGTTAGTATTACAACCTTTAAACTTCAACTTGTTTCATATTCCCATTGATTATAACAAAATAAAATTATATTCTTCTATCTGATTAGTAATAGATAGCAAAATTAAATTACGTTGGTGTGTCTTTTGAATTATCATATGCATGTTACTAATGAACATAATTGTGAAACTAATGCAATGATTCTTCATGTTCTCAACGGTTGAAGTATACTAAACGATGAAGATATGAACAATCTTTCGTTCATGAATTTGTAAAGTCTCTTTTCATGATATGTATTCCAAAAATAAAATAATGCATTTTTGTATATGAAATATTGAATTAGGATAATCAATACATAAGAAGGGGAAAAGTTGATAATGTATAAATTTATTAGTGTTTTTAAATAAGAACATTAAACATCTTTTTGCCTTTTGGATTATTAAAATAAATTTCTTTAATTATTATCATATTTTCAAGCAAAATCATATGTATTCCGAAAATAAAATAATGCATTTGTATATATGAAAAGTTGAATTAGGATAATCAATACATAAGAAGCCGAAAAGTTGATAATGTATCAATTTATTAGCGTTTTTAAATGCATAGCCTACCTATTTTATACTTCTATTATATATATAAGAGTATATGTCTCTTACTACTTATACCTAGTTACATCCCCTAGTCTATACTTCTATTATATACTCCTATATAATAGTACCTAATACCATACCTAATATCTATACTTCTATTATATATACTTCTATTATATACTCCTATATAATAGTACCTAATACCATACCTAATATCTATACTTCTATTATATACTCCTATATAATAGACCTAATATCATACCTCATATTATCGTCTAATATACTCAACTAATAGTCGAATTTGAAAAGCCTAGGCACATCAATAGCTAGGATGATGTGGCTTCCTAGAATGCATGATAATCCCATTTCTTGATGAGGTGTCACACCCATGTTTATTTTCGCTTACTTTAATATACTACAAGTATGAATTTGAGAAACATTTTTTTCACTTCTGAATCATAAAACCTAACTCCATTAATTTTTCATTAGAAAGATAACAAAAGGATATGTCTTTTTGTTGTTTTTTAACGAAAAGGCATGACTTTTCGTCAAAAATTATACATAACTGCCGCTTTCAATCATAAAGTTATAGGAAATTTTCAGTTAGAAACTTAACATATTTTCAATTTTTAGTTAAATATTTAACAAGACTGGCAGTTTTTAACTATATTTAGTTTTAAACTTAACGGATGTGACTTTTCAAGCCTTCTTTCAATGGATGTTTCCCTCGAGAAGAGACACTATGATCCCTTTAAATTGACAAAGAATTTGGCCAATTCATTCGCTCAATTTTCAAGCAAGAAAAGGATATAACCCTAGTCTTCTTTTATTGTTCTCTCTCTTTTAAAAACATAATATTTCATTCAAGTTCGTCGAGGAATTTCTAATTAGTGCAAATTAGAAATTAGAGAATGTTGTATCTTGGGAGACTCTTGATCTACACAAAATCTGGGGAGAAACGCGTTTCTCCGTCGCTTATGGAGAAACGGGGCTTGTTATGTCGTGCGACATACCTAGCCACAAAAACTGGATATCACTTCATCAGCTTCTGGATATCCGTGCTTTGGAAAGGATATCCGTAAGCTTTGAAAAGGATAGCCGTGCTTTGAAAAGGATATCCGTAAACCAAATATTTTTTCTGATATCCTTTACAAAGCTTCTGATATCCATTTCAGCTTTCGATATCCGAAGCTTTGTAAAGGATATCCAGAAAAAATACTTGGTTTCTGGATATCCTTTACAAAGCTTCTGGCTATCCATTTCAAAGCTTCTGGATATCCAGAAGCTTTGTAAAGGATATCCAGAAACTGGCTACTTACGTCGCGCGACATAATAAGCCCCGTTTCTCCATACGCGATGGAGAAATGCGTTTCTCCCCAGACGCACTCCTTGATCTATCATTGTGTGTACTAAAGCAAGGATCGGAAATATTGTCTAAAGGAAATTGCATTAGCAAGTCTCAATCAAATTTCTAAGTAAGTGTCTACTAATAAAATTGGTAAGTTTTACTACTTCATCTCCTTTTCCTTTACATGATATATTTTGAGAAATATATCTTAAACCTTAGAAAAATATTTTTAAGAAGTATTTTGCAAAAATACTTAACTGGAAAATATTATTTAGAAGCATTGACATTGTGTGTGTGTGTATATATATATATATAGGATACCCACAATAGGAGTATCCTAACAAACAAGTGACCCATTATTTTTGAACAAAAATGCCCCTTCATCTTGTACATGAACTAAAAATAAAGAAGGGGTATTTTGGTATTTTAGGCACCAGCAACGCCTGGGTATCAGCAGCGCCCTGGGAATCAGCAGCGTGCCTAAAATACCAAAATACCCCTTATTTATTTTTAGTTCATGTACAAGATGAAGGGGCATTTTGGTCCAAATATAATGGGTCACTTGTTAGGATACTCCTATTGGGGGTATCCTAACAAATCCATATATTATATACTCCCTCCGTCCCAACGAAAGAGCCATTTATTTCCTTTTTTGGCGTCCCATTTAAAAAGCCACTTTCTCAAAAAGGAAACCTTAAATCACTATTCTCTCCACTCATTCTCTCTCCTACTTTACTTTTACACTCACAACATTATCTTTCTTACATCACCTCCCACTCATTCTCTCTCCTATTTAATTTTTCATACTCACAACATTTAAACTTTTTCTCTTTCCTACATCACATTTCTTATTTTGCGTGTCGGACAAATTTACCGACTCTTTTCATTTGGGACGGAGGAGTATATATATATATATATATATATATTAATTATTTTGAAAAATTGTTTTCATTATACACAGATTGTTTATAACCAACATTTACTCCATATTGTTGGCTCCTTTCACCATATTTTAATTGAAATGAGTTTTGGTCCGTTTGACTCATTTGGCAAGGAACAAGCTTGAGCTCAAACTTTTAACAATCTAATTTGAGCCAAGTACATGAATAACTGAGCTAAATCTAGTTAGATCAAATTATGTGGACATGATTTTTGATGGAAAATTTTGCTCCCTTCTAGCTTCATCTTAGCAACAATCATGACATTTTCTAGTGGAATTAGTTAGATTTTAAGATAAAGCATGCCCATATATTGAATGTGTCTCAAAAGTCATCTCTCTCTCTCTCTCTCTCTCTCTCTCTCTCCCTCTCTCTCTCACACACACACACACACACACACACACACACACAATGAGCAAGGTGTAAACTTGGGTAGTGTCCTAGCAAAGTTTCATCCATGATAAAGTGAAGTAGAGTTCAATGACAAATAGGCATTTCTACCAAACTGAAAAAAGAAGTCCACTTTTTGGCTAGCCAAGTCAGAATGGAGAGGATTCCCTTCCCCCCCTTTGGCTTATTTAACAAGACTGTGCCACTCTACCTTTGCTTATCCCACAAAGCACCCAACCAATAACACACTTATTTGTTCTCCAAAAGTTCACAGATATTGACACCACTGACTGATCACTTCTCTACTTGCCACAATTAAAGCTTTTTTATACTTCTTAATCAAGATTTTTCCACTAAATAAAGCTAAGATTTTAATCATGATCTCCCCTCCTACATATTCTTCAATGTGGAAAAGAACCCAAAAAAGAGCAAAAATTGTGATCAAGTTCACTGAGTTTTTACTAATTCCTCGGTCTTGAAACAGCGATAAGAAATGATCCATCTTGCTCCTGCTAAAATGCTCGTAGGAATCTCTCTCGACCAAGAAGATAGCACAGAGCTACTCTCTTGGGCCATTAAGAATTTGGCCCGTCCAAATGATACTATAATCGCCTTACATGTTCTTGGTCAGTATTCAATGTTGGTCTAAACATCTTAATATACGATCTTTCCTTGTTGAATTCACGTTTTTTTTGTTTGCATTCTGACATGTACTGTCAGAATCAAGGAAGAAGCGAAATGGGCAAAGGAGAGGAGAAATGGAATGGAAATCAATTGCAAAATGTCAAACGCAAATTCGTCAAGCGAAGGCCTTTGTCATATCTGTATTGGGAGAATTTGCCACCACTTGTGCTGTTAAGCAGGTTCACTTTTAATTCTCTTGTTTTTATTAATTAGTGCAATTTTATTGCTTAATCTCTGAATTAAGTTTATAAACTCGTTAACTTGCAGATAAATTTGGAAGCTCGAGTGGGGTTTAGCTCTAGTGTTGGAAGAGGACTAGTGGAGGAAGCTAAAGACATATCTGCAGAATTTCTTCTCATAAGCAATTCAAGAATCCGATTAAACAGGTGACAAAACTGATCAATCATCCATCATTTTTTAGATGGCATTAAATCTAATGTTTGTCGCGTTTTAATATACTTTGTGATCAGATTTTCAAATCAAACCAAAAAGTACTGCTTTGAGCATACTCCAGAGTCTTGTTCTCTTGTCTTGGTTGGAAGATCTGCTAAACCACAGCAAGATCTTCAATCCGGTTCCATACGTCTTCAAGGTTAGCTAGCTCATTTCGTACATTCCATAAAGAAAATTTATTTTCATGCGGGTATGTTCTGATCTTTTATGTGGTACAGATATTTGTCATTTAAATTCAAAGTGGTCAGCCAAAAACAATCATTTTGAGAAAACTAATTCTCCAAGAACAGTGTTGGAGTTATCCGAACGAGAATCCCAAAGCACAGAAGAAGATAGCTCTAGCTTTGGAGACTCAAGCACATTAGAGTTCCCTCCCCTGGCTCTTGAGTTAAAAGGGCAATCTGGTCTCAAGAAGCAAATGTCGCCATTGAAACGCATTTCTTCCTTCTTTCTCTCACCATTTGAATCATATCTAAGAAGAAGAAGAGAAGAAAGCCTTTCGGTCAAAGAAAAACGACAACCATTGTTAAGGTGCTTTAGCTACGAAGAACTTGCCAAAGCCACAAATGAGTTCAATCCAGGTAAAATCTCGTATTTTTATTATAACATGATTTTTATCAAAAAAAAAAAACAAAAAACTCATGGGATTTATTTTTTGCAGTGAACATTGTTGGAATAGGAGGCTACTCAGAGGTGTATAAAGGTGACCTTGAAAATGGGCATTCTATAGCAGTGAAAAGGTTAGCCAAGGATAACACGGACTTAAACAAGGAGAAAGAGTTTCTTATGGAATTAGGCATATTAGGGCACGTAAATCATCCGAATGCAGCTAGCTTAGTTGGCTGCTGCGTCGAAAATGGACTCTATTTGGTCTTCAATTACTATCCAAATGGTACTCTCTCCTCTGCATTACACGGTAACTCTACAATCTCCTTGTTCTGTTTCTTGATATACGGAACTTGAAAAAATTAATTTAAAAATTGCGAAATAGCTAAAATTAGTCCGCTTTTTCTTTGGTTAGGCAAAATGAGAAAGCCACTCGAATGGGCAGTAAGATACAAGATTGCCCTTGGAATAGCAAAGGGTCTGCATTACCTTCACAAATGCTGCAAGCACAGGATCATACACCGAGACATAAAAGCCTCTAACGTTCTTCTAGGACCAGATTATGAACCACAGGTGTTGTAAAAGGATAGTTTGGTAATTTCAACACATAACACAATATAAAGATTTTGACAGATTTTATTTTCATTTGAAAATGCAGATTTCTGACTTTGGACTTGCAAAATGGCTGCCTAGCAAATGGACTCACCAGACAATGATTCCCATAGAAGGGACGTTCGGATACTTGGCACCAGAGTATTTCATGCATGGAATTGTTGATGAAAAGACGGACGTTTTTTCTTTTGGAGTTCTTCTTTTGGAAATCTTGACTGGTCGAATGCCTGTTGATTCGTCCCAACAAAACCTTATATTATGGGTACGTAAATAGACCACTTTGAATCTATTTTTTTATTTTTTTTTGACCGCTTTGAATAAGATATATATTTGGTCTGTCCCTAAATAAATGTGATAAAATTCAAATGTGCAGGCAAAGCCATTAATGGAATCTGGAGAGATAGATGAACTAGCTGATCCTGAAATGGATGGTAACTATGACAAGGAACAAATTCAGAGACTTGTGCTTACTGCTTCCTATTGTGTAAGACAATCCTCTGCTTGGCGCCCTACCATGACTGAGGTACACTATTTGTTTTTGTGTCTATTAAGGTTTTAGTTTCCATAATTGTTATAAATTTTATCTAATTGTATTTATAGGTATTAGAACTTTTGATTTATGGCGATGAATCTGCGATTGCACCGAGTTGGAGAAAACCTGAGTCGATAGATGAGGAGGAGATGGATGATTACTCCATGATTTTCGGATATGAGCTTCCATCCGATATTAGTTTGGATGATATTTATTAGAATGTTCAGGTTATGTTTCTGGTTTTATTTTTATTTAAATTTCTTTTTTCGTTCTTGGTGTAATGATTATTTGTAGGTTTTTCCTGAGCTAGAAGGAGAAGATAGACATTTTTGGCTAGGCAATTTATGGATGAGTAATACTAGAAACACAAAATTTTATGTAATGATTTTATTGGTGTTTTTAATTAAAATGTATCGAGTTTACTATCGATACAATTAATAAAATATCGTCAACTCATTTTGTAACCAAAATTATACTCCCTCCTTCCCAAAATATTTGTCTCATTTGACTTTTTTGTTGAACTTTGACTACAAATTTATGAGAGATTAATCATGTTCATGAAATTCTAAAAGTTGTTGTTGATAATATTATTAATGGTGAATTAATAGGAATTTTTAAAATTTTATGAACATAATTAAATTGTCATATATTTATGGTCAAAGTTCAACTAAATAATCAAATAAAACTAAAAAATCAAATGAAACAAATGAATTTCATTGAACATAATTAAATCTATAGTTCTATACCAATAATTGCAGCATATTGGCCCTTAGTTCTAAATCAAACCCTCAGTTCCAAATGAATGTGACCCGTGACCCATCAGTTCACCCAGCACAACTTGCCTACATTAAAATAAATCAAAATTTTGATAAACGAATCATGCATACTCCCTCCGTCCCACCAATTGCTTCACCATTTTTCTTGGGCACGGGAATTATGGTAATGAGAGGGAAAAAAAATGTTGTGAGTGTAATTTGAAAATAGGAGAGAGAATTAGTGGAGGGAATAATAAATTATAATGGTGTTGTGAGTATTAAAATAATGTAGGAGAGAGAATGAGTGGAGGAAATAATAATATTTTATGTCCAAAAAAGGAAAGGTGAAGCTTTTAACGGGACGCCCTTTTGGGTAATTGGTGAAGCTTTTATTGGGACGGAGGGAGTATATCCATAAATGATTTTTTTTTTTTAAATTATGATTTCATATAAACTTAAATATTTTTATCTATTTAATTTGTTTGTATGAATTAAGTAAACTGGGTAGATTTATTCTTGGACACAAAAGGTTTACTCATTCTGTTAGGGGTGTTCACGGTCTGGATTGGTTCAGATTTTATCAAAATTTCAAAAAAATAGGATCGGACTAATTGTTCGGTTCTGCCTAAATTCAGATCAGGATCAGACCATTACATTACAGGACCGGTCATATTGGTCCGGTTTCAATGGTTCGGTTCATGTCCGGTTTCATCGGTTCCATAAGTTACACTACTATATATTTTTTCTAAAGATAAAATATGCAACAACTATTTTTTTTCATGAAACCAAAATATAGGACGATTACATAAACAAAGTTCAAATAAAAAATATAGGACGATTACGTTACATAAACAAAGTTGGAAACCGAAAACTGAAAGTTCCATGCTTAATAAGAGTAAATTTGAAATTATGAATATATATATATATTATATATATATATATATATATATATATATATATATATATATATATATATATATATATATATATATATATATATATATTATACATAATATATACATAATCGATCCGGTCCAGGTTCGGTTCAGGATCATATATATTTTTTCAAAAACCAGGACCAACCCAAATAATTGGTTCCATATAAATTTGGGACCAGAACCAAACCAATTCTATTGGATTGGTCCGGTTTTCATTGGTCTGGTCCGATTCTATCGGTTCAGTCTGTTCAATTTAAGATTTTTATTTTTCTTTTAGATATTTTTTGTTTAAGGTTTATTTTATGAGTTGATCGTACGAAAAACACATTTTTTTTCAAGCTTAGGAAAAACGTGTTTTACACTGGCACTTCATAATACTATGCATTGGCACTTTTTTACGCTGACACTTTGTTACACTAACACTGACACTTTGTTACACTAACACTGGCACTTTTTACATTGGCATTTACTATACATGCACTGACACTTTTTTACACTGGCACTTTGTTACACTAACACTGGTATTTTGGTAAACTAGCATTGACACTTTGTTATACATGCACTGACACTTGTTTTACATGCACTGACACTTTGTTACACATGCACTAACACTTTTTTACACTGGCACTTTGTTACACATGCACTGGCACTTTGTTAAACTGACACTAACATTGACGGAAAAAACAAAACGTGCCAGAAAAAACGCATTTTTCTTAAGATTTTGGCATGTTTTATAACATAAAATGAACAATTGGATCTACTATCTATATTCACAATAACAACTTATTTATTATTCTCTATCAACTTCTTATATAATATTTTATTTTTTATATTCATAATATTTAATTTTTTTAAATTTTCGTGCAAAATTAAATTAAAAACATTAAATTGAAATGGAGTGATTATAAAATATAAAATGCTATATCCATTTAGAATGAATAACAAATTCACGGGTAATTTAGATAAAAGTGGAAAATAAATAAGATTACATATAAGCCCTTTAACAAAAAGTAGCCGTGATTCAATGAATCAACGGTCTTTACATTTTCAGACTTATTATCATATGTTAATAATATGACAAGTCACATACTCCCTCTATCCCATCTAAATGGATACTTTTAGTTAAATTGAAAAAACTTTACCAATACTTCATATAAAAAATAATGATTCTAATAAAAATTTAAAAATTATTATTGTATCACGATTATATTACTTACAATAACAATTTTTAAATTTTTATTAAAATCATTATTTTTTATACAAATTATTGAACAAAGTTACATCAAATTTGACTAAAATTTGACTAAAAGTATCCATTTTGGTGGGACGGAGGGAGTAATTATTTATAAAGTCCGTGCTTCGTCAAAACGATGGAACGACGCCGTACTCAACATCCCCCATGAAAGAAACCTTTGAAACACCATTAGAAGTAAACCACCGGTCAACCCCTAGGTCACCGGAGTCTGTCGTCCGCTTAGCAAACCGGCCTTTAATCCTAGGCCGTGTCTCCGCATACGCCTTCCTCGATGCGTAACGGATCGTCTTCTCGAACTTCCGGTTCTTCCTCTTTTCTTTGTACCTCAATACTCGAGCTTCTCTTTCCATTCCCGATAATGGTATAGCCTGGCCACCACCATTTGTTGAGCCATTCAGATCTACATGACCATCCATTTGCAATACGAATGAGTGCGACATATCCGATATTGAACTCCCTTCCGGTACAACTCCGACATCCATCGACGATGAAGAAATCTGAGTAATTTTCACCAATTCAATTTTGAGTATACATGCTAATTAATTTTTTTCTGGAATTCGAAGAACAAGTTGATTTCTCCAATATTTCAATTAAAATTGAACGATTATGTTCGAAACTTATGAATTGGGAATTTGGGGTGAAATTGACAGTAGTAGAGATGAGAAAATTACGCTGTGGCTAAGAGAATGATTATTGAAGCTGTTGTTGTAGGAACTGATATTTGATTTAGTGAAATCAATTTCGAATCGAGTCTCCGGCGAGTGGTCCATAATTTGAGTCTGAGGTTGAGCATTTGCCGGTTGAACTGGAACAACGCTGTCGGTTCCTGGACTGAGAAAGTGACAGGGGAGCCTCGGATCAGAAGGGATTCGATAATCGAAATCAAGTAACTGATCAGGCTCTGAGAAAAGAAATTCAATCGTCTTCAAGTCCGGCTGATTTTCGCCGGGAATCTTATCGTTATTGGCTGTCGGAAGAGTCCAAATGGGCGCAACGGGATGACCAATACAATGGTCTTCGTTCGCAACCGTCCCACAAGCTTCGTTCAGCGCCGGAACCAGTAAAGTTTCCGCGGTAGTCTTAACGACGGACTCTGCCGTATCGTAAAACGGGTCCACCGGAACCCGCTTGTGGCGGCGAGCGAGCGGATTGACTGAGTGAATATCACGGTCGCACGTGACACAAAGCGCGGCAGCATCGGCCTTGCACGTGACGCTAGCGGGACCTTGTTCACATACCTCACACATCCACACGCGCTCATGCCGAACAGCAGTAAACTTATGTAACTTAACATCACACGCCATGCACAAGAAAGCTGAATCCGTGCGGCAGAATAGAAGCGCCGCCGCAATCTTGCATGAGTCGCAAGGCTTCGCCGCCATGTTCCACCCCGCCGGAAAACACTTGGCACCACCGGCGTCACCTTCGAGCACCCTCATTTGTATTTCTCTCAGTTATTGGAAAGTTTATGTCTAATCAATTATGGGTCAAGTAGGAAGAAACTGAGCACGGGAGATGTTTGTATCTATCTTTAGAAGAGAAAATCTAGTTGCTGACAAGTACGGATATGACACGTGGGAGAAGGATAGCCATAAAAAAGATTTGATGCATGGGGCCGATATTTAGTGTAAAATGCTTGTCAGTGTCTGTCTGTACCGACGTAGAGCCAAGGGTAAGGGGGGAAATTGACAGGCTGTAGCCTTTAGGGTTGATTAAATTTTAAAAAATATTTTCTACTTTCCTTTTTTATAGTTCACCCATTTTAAAGTTTAGTTATTTTATTATCAAAAATCTACAGTATTATCAACAGTATCAAGTACTAAATTTTTCATTTTATTTTTAATAAATTGTCTCTTTTTCATTTTGTTCTTAAAAAAAAATTTATTAAAAAAAATAATACGTATTCTTAGACACAAACTTTTACTAGTATGGAAAATAAGACTCAATTGTCATTATTACAACAAGAACTTTTTACCCAATTTCTCTTTTCTACTTTAATTTTCATATTTATAATATTTACATTTTTTTTAATTCCCGTATCAAATCAAATTAAGCAGGAACGGAGAGAGTACTTACTTCCTCCAAAAAGTGACATGAAAATTAAGAAAACGATATAATATAATAAGTGTTGTAAGTATAAAAATTAAATTAATAAAAATAATACTCCCTCCGTCCCAATAAGTGTTTCACCCTTTTGGGTGGACAGTAAATTATAAAAATGGGAGGGAAAAAAAATGTTGTGAATGTAATTTAAAAATAGGAGAAAGAATTAGTGGAGGAAATAGTAAATTATAATGGTGTTGTGAGTATTAAAATAATGTAGGAGAGAGAATGAGTGGAAAAAATAGTAAAGATTCTTTGTCAAAAAAGAAAAGGTGAAGCTTTTAACGAAATGCGCTTTTGAATAATTAATAAAGCTTTTATTGGAACGGATGGATGGAGTATGTAATATAAAGAACAATAATTATTATAAGTGTCATATGAATTGTGACGGGGCGACATGTGCAAGTTGTGAAAAACAGCTTACACCCGTTACCGTTACAGTTCAAACATCAATCACGGATTTTAGCTCTTAAAGTTTCACTTTGTGCCTTGGGAAGTTGGTTATTTGCATTCGCGTTTGTAATTGTTGGAGTTTAGTACAAACTATTCAAGATTAGAATTATAAAATGTCCACAACACTCCTACTTCTATTTGTTCTATACTTTACTCCTTCAATTTTAATTTTGAAATGATAATCATCAACATTTTTTAATTTTTTAAGTGATTATGAAATATAGATTTGGGTTGAACTGTAGTGGGATTATTGGGTCAAGTGGATTAAGATGGGCCACAAGTGTTAAGGGTATTAAAGAATAATAGAAGGTATAATAAAAGATACTATTTCTCAATCGGCGAGAATTGTAATCTGCGACAAGGACTTGTCTGGGCACGAGAATAGGCGATAGGCGGGAAGCATCCGTGGCGAGAAGTGACCTGGTGTTTTTAGCCTTTGAGCGACAAGTGTAGGGGTTAGCCTGGGCGATTATATTTGCATTGTTCCCTTAGAAGGATTGTCGTCAGGCGACAAGCGTGACTGACAAGTGATAAGTGATTGTGGTGTGGACACGTGGATATCCCCCATAACGGTTAACAGTGTGATGTGACAGGGCAAACAATATTTTCCTACCAACTTTGGGGGTAGTTGACCCAAAAATTATGGATGGCTGACATGTGTCATAAGTGAGTATGGCCTATGATTGCTTGGCAGTAAAAAAGCATGAGAGATAACATTATTTGGTAAGTCTTATAATCTATCTCTAAACTCTCTCTCTCTTTGAATATAGCTTCCATTGATATCCTCTTATACATCCAAATCAGTTACTTATTCTCACGCCGGTGGAATTTTACCGGAGCCACCCCCTATTTAGTTTACCTTGTTTACTTGTGTGTAGGAGATAAAGCTTACCATCCCAAGGAGACCAGTCGGAGTATCCTCTTTTGCAGCTGTGGGTTCAGCTCCTGTGTAACACATTTTTTTGTGTAGCATCAGCTGATTCCGTTGTCAGGACCTGAATGTTCTTCGTTGGGTGGTTTGGTGGAGTTCGGAGGTTGGTGGTGGCTGTCCGGTGGTGATTTATTGTACTTGTCCTTCGGTGGAGCCCAGAAAATCTTTGTTGTCAGCTTTGTTATGGGAGTAAATGCTATTTGGTTTGAAGATCAAGGTGGATTCCCAGTTCGTACCTGTCAGAATTTGGTTTATTATTTTATGGTGTCATAAAGCTGTCTTTAGTTGTAAAGGCTTTTGGCTAATTTGTAGATGATGTAAAGGTGTTTTGTTGTCAAAAAGATTATTTGTAAAGTTGTCAGAATTGTTAGTTGATTGTGAAAAGGTGCTGATTGGCTTAAAGTGTTTGTCAAGAATATCCATTTGTTTGCTTGTAAGTTATGGTGATGGGGCAAGACAAGGCTCCCCTTCCAGGGCAGCTCAGAACTTAACCTTGGCAACCTCCAATGCTAAGGAAGCTCGTGCCGAGGCGGGATCTGATAGAGATGTGGAGATACATACCTCTGAGACTGACTCTAGCATCAGGCGGGCTAGGGAGCGAGATGAAAGGGCGAGAATTGAGAAGGCCAAGGCTGTAGATAAAGGGCAAGTTCCCGCAAAGTCAAAGGATGCAGAAGTGAGGGAAAAGATTGATAGGTAAAGGGAAGATAATGAAGCGTGAATACAAGTTCTCGCCAATAATCAACAATTGAGGGAGTTGAATGTGGAGCCTTCCCATATTCCTGAACAGTTACTGGTAGGGCAGGCGGGAAGAGCCCCTATTAACGGGCAGGAGCGAGAGGCCAGCGTTAGTGTAGCTAATGAGCCAAGGCGAGCGAGGGACATGTCGCCGCCCAAAAGAAAGGCCGGAGATCATAGGCGGGATCTTGTCAATGCGAGATCAGAAGGAGTCGTTGCTAAGAGGAAGGATGATGGTTTGGAGGCCAGGAGGAAGAAGAGAAAGAAAATATTTCATAAATCAGGCAACTCCAAGGAGCAATCTTATTACTTTGAATATGACAGTGATGAATCTAGTGGCTCAAAGCATGATAAGGAGTAAGTTCCCAGTCAAGCCCAGCATGTCGAGGAGAGGTCCAATTTATCACGACATCCTGACATGAGGCGTCAAAATGAGAGATCTCCGCGGGACAGGGAACGGAGGCGACAAGAGAGGAAGGATAGGGAGTACGAGAAAGAAAGGGAAAGGAGAGACGTTGAGGCGGCAAGGGCGGCTGAGGCCGAGAGGCTTGCTGAAGCCTTGAAGGCTGCAGAATTGGCTAAGGCTGCTGAAATGGAGAAGGCAAAGAAGGAGGAGGAGGAAAGATGGAAAAATGAGATGGCGGAAATGGCCAAGAAGATAAAGGAGTTAGAGGCGGGAACGAAGAAGGTTGAAGAGAAGAAACCTTTTCTGGCTCCATTCGTTCAAAGTATCAAAGGGGGAAGATTCACCAATTGCATGATTTATTTGATAGGCTTGGTGAGGGGGGTGATGATCTCAGCCTTCTCAGTACCCCGTATTCTATTCTTCCTCTTGTAGCCATTTCTGTTAGATGCCTGGTGAGTTTCAGCTGCTTCTGTTTCCGTCTTGTCAGATCTCTTTTTGCTTTTCTCTTCCACCATGGCAATTGCATAAGTTACATTGTATAAGTCAGACTTGGACTTTGGCTCTCTGGCGAATAGTTCATATATGAGTTGTCTGAATCTCAATTCCGAATTAAAACAGACAATCACTTCCCTGTCAGTGAGGCTTTCCTCTACTTGGTCCGCCATAGCTCGAAATCTGTTATAGTAGCTTAGCGTGGTTTCATTCTTTCCTTGCTCAATGTTAGCAAGGTTAGTCAACCTTTTCTTTCTCTTCCCTTCCATGGCAAAGTGATCTAGGAACTTCCTCCTCATATCTCTCCAGCTGTGAATGCATCCCTTTTTCAGTTCACGAAACTAGGTCAGGCTGTTTCGGAGAAGGTACTTGCAAAGGCTTTACAGAGAATGTCATCTTCTTTGGTGAGGAGGGTCATGGTAGATTCAAATCTTTGCACATGGTCCCTTGTGTCAGTGGTTCTCACATAATTGTCAAAACTCGGGGCCTTGAAGGCAGGGTTGGGTGGTAGATCATTTATTCTTTGGGAGAAAGGACGGGTTGCACTAGTTTCATCTTATTCCTCGTCCTTCCTTCCCATTTCCATCTCGTCAAGTCTCTTTTTCAAGAGCAATAACTCTCTGGCATCAATCTCATTCTCAGAGCTGAAATGAGTACTTCGGTGGGAACTGCGGTGTGAACTTCGGTGGGACCTTTCTCTTGGGTGACCATTCACCCTGCTATGTTCCTCATCTTCTCGGTGGTTCTCTCCTCGCCGAGAAGGTGTTTTTTCCTTCCTAGGCTCCCCTTCATGGTGCAGGAGCATTCTGTAAGGACGAGGGCTCCTCAGCTTAACAAAGTTTCTGGGACGAGGTGAACTATGCCGAGGATGATTGTTATGTCGAGGAGAAATGTTCGACGAGGAGGGGAGAAACGTCTAGCCTGACTGAGCCTCACTCGCAAGTCGGCTGAGTTAACCTCCTGCTCCATTGTATTTAAGTGACTTCTCAGATCTACCATATTCCTCTCGTTTTCATGGTTGTTTGACCGAGGAGGTTCATCTCAGTGGTTATTCTTGGATCGTACAACAGGCTCATGGTGAGGGGGATTTTGGCCACGAGGAGGGCTCCTTTGACTACCTCGCCTGTCACCCTGAGTTTCCCTTCCACGAGAATTTCCTATCCCCGTAAGTCTGATGAACTCGTCCAAAGAGTTTTTGGGATCCAATTGCAACAGAGTATTTTGATTTTCATAAATACGTTGCAAAGTCTCCATTTGTTGATGTAAGAGTGTACGACGATCAATTGGCTGGGTGAAGTTCTCAGCTCTTCCAGTGTCAGCGTTCCTCGTCATCTATTTGCTCATAGCTCGCCTTCCTCGTAGACGACGAGGACGGTAGGCAACAACCACCTCGGCAGCTGGCTGATTCCGAGAATGAAGAGTCATGCCGAGGGGAGATGGCCCTTCGATCTGAGGTGGAGGAGGAGGAAGCACTCCATTGATGAGAGGGAGACCAGTCATCCCGTTTAGAGGGATGTCGTCGACGTGGGCTCGTTGCTCCTCGTCAGTTAGTTACACTTATGGTATTTTCGTCATCCATTGATATCAGAATTGTGGTTTAAACAGAATTCTTAAGTGAATAAAACTTTTCAGATGCCTCAAATTTCCAAGGGAACAAATTTTCAGGCCAACGGAATTCCGGCAGAATAAGTAATTTCGACCAAAATAGAACATATTTCAAATGTCAAAACAAATTTTTTCTAGCCAACACGAAATTCTTCCGCCCATAATATAATTTTTTCGGTCAAATCAAACTTTCTCAATCAATGAAAATTCCAGGCGAAAGAAGTTTTCAGGCAAAACTGCTGTTTTCTGCCCAAAATTGAGGCGAATGGCTGTTTCAATCTTTTCAACGGGTATTCGAATCGTTTCCCAGCAATATAACCAAACTGATGCTGCCAGAAATGATCGGATCAGCCCAAATCCGGCGGTAGGTTATATCACAGCGATTGATCAGCCTGAAAAAGAAGAACAATCATGTAAACTAAGTCGGGGCTTCTCCGGCGAAGGCCCTCCGGATTGAGAGTAAGTATTTGCTTTGTGAGAGAGAGAAATCAATTGACAAGAGTTTAGGGTCAAAAGATAATGTACCAAACTATGTGAAATATGACTTGTATTTATACGTATATATATGTATAATCCATGTTGAATTGGATTGCTTAGAGATAAGATATGAATCCTAAGAGGATTATAATTGAGGAGCCCTTGTTGGACCTGAATTTGTATAAGAGGCGGTTACAATCCTAGAGGGATTATAATTGCTCAATGTCCTTAATTGAATAGGACTGGTATAAACTGCAACTCTGCACGAAAGCCAAGATGGCATCTCCTCGTCATACGTGGCCAGGTCGGCCTACAATGAGCCGGGGAAGAGATAAGAGACAAACGGAGAAACCCGTCATTGGTTTGATAGCCGAGGAGGCCTCCTCGTCGTCAAGGGAGCTCAGCTCGGCCTTGGAGGGAGGTCTCCCTCGGTATTGATTTGAACCTTAGTCATTCCGCCTGTTAAGTCTAGGTCGACCTAGGGGAATAACGAGGTGGCTTGGTACGAGGAAGCCCATTTTCTTTCTCGTATATGGGACTTGAATGGATTACGTTTTGAGCCCAATCCATTTGGGCCTAGCCCAGACAAAGCCCAAGTTCGTATCTTGGTTTATACTGTTCAACATGGTTAATAACTTTAATTTCGTCAAAAATCTAACAATTTATTAGTTTTATACCAATTTACAATAAAATATCATTGTTAGTAATCGATTTGTAAATTTTTCAATGTTGTAAATCAAATTGCAAAACTAATACTCCTTCCGTCCCAAAATGTTTGTCCCATTGACTTTTTTGTTGAACTTTGACCATAAATATATGACAATTTAATTATGTTCATGAAATTCTAAAAATTCCTATTGATTCACCATTAATAATAATATCAACAACAACTTTTAGAATTTCATGAACATTGATGATGCCAAAATCGTCAAATCAGCCCAAATCCAAGCGATCGGATGCTCCGGAGATTGCTAGGCCTGAAAATAAGAAAAAACACGTAAACTAAGCCGGGGCGACTCCGGCTAAAGGTCCTCCGGCGTGAGAGTAAGTTCACGGTTTATGTATAAAAAACTAAATTAACAGAGTTTCTGTATGTAAAAAAGTAACGTACCAAATGATCGGCTATATGACTTGTATTTATAGTGATGGATTGATAGAATCCATGTTGAATTGAACTTGTAAAGAGATAAGATAATAATCCTAAGAGGATTATATCTGTTAAGGAGTCATTGTTTGACTTGAATTGATGTAGATGGTTACAATCCTGATTGGATAATAACTGTTGAATCCTTGTTTGAGTAGGACTGTTCAATCTGCTAGCCGGAGAGTTGAGGAGCATAAATGTTTTATCTCGGCGTTTGTGTATAAGCCGAGAGGCATGATTTAGCTTCCTTGTCCATTGATGATCTGATGGTATGTGAATATGCCGAGGTGAGTGATTCTGTCTCCTCGTCATGAGGAATTATGCCGAGGTAAGAACTTTCCTCTCCTCGTCGTTTTTGACATCTCGGAGCATGATGAGTCAATGAAATAGTATGGAGAGCCCGGTCAATATAAGGCCGAGGAGATACTCCTCGGCATACGAGGAGGGTACCTCGGCACTTGTAATTGGGAATTGATACTTGTATATGGGATTATGTTTATAGCCCAATCCATTTGGGCCCAACTCGGGAAAGCCCATATTCGTATCTCGGTTTATACTGTTCAGTGGCCCCCGACTTTCTAGCTCGGCCTAGGACGAGGACAAAGTCATCTCGTCCTCGGCTTATGGAATACGAACAGGATTGACACGCGTCAGGGACGCTTTCGTAATGCGCCGTTTCATTATCCGGCAGTTATTGCCATGATTGTAAGTAGTGGGCCCCCAGGTCTGACATTCCTCGAAAGTTGTTGCTGGCATTTAATGTTTGTGGCGCCATACCCGGTGACCCATTTTACTTTCGGGTTTAACCCGATTTTAGCAAGTATAAAACCCAAATTCCAAATTCATTTCAACCTTTGAGCTTTTGAGATATTGAGAGAGCACTTGCAAGGTTTAGGCAATAAACCTTTCCGGCGAACCTTCTTGATTTCCCAGTTTCTGGCAAGGCTTGAGTTCTCCGGTGACATTGATTTAGTAGCCAGATTCCGACCACTTTTCATCATTCAGGTATACGTTTCCCCTATCTTATGCTTTTTCATTTATAACTCTAGGGTTTTTAGAAGGAGTTTTGATGTCTCATCCGCCATTGTTGAATGTTGAAACTTTTCAAAGTTCTTTATGAATCCTTAACTGTTGATGATGAAGGATTTGTTTTTCTTTAAGTCTTGTGTCAATTTCTTTGCACTTTTGTTTGAATTCCTTTGAATGTTGTATAAATTCCCCCATTGATCTTTGATTTCCCTTAGAAATGGCTCGTTCTTGGGACCATTCCCCCCGATTCCGTTATGGGTATCACACCGGCAATTTAAGGGTTTACCGGAGAGAGAGAGAGGACCCTGGTTGATGCTGACCCTGGATGACATAGGAAAGATGTTGAGAAGTTATGGCCGTACTCGGATGTTCCTTCAATACCCAGAAAACACAAGGATAGATAGGATTGTGTCGGATTCCCCCAATATTATTGTGTTTGAGGATAGGGCAGAGATGATGGAGCACATCGAAATGTTCTACCCGTCTTCGGATCGTATAGTTCGTGAGCATCTGAGTGGTAAGGCTCCCTCCTCGACCTATCTATAATGACGAGGGGGGATATCCCTCTTCCCCGTCCTAAGATCAATTATGGACGAGGTCACTAATTTATGCTCCTCGTCTTTTTGTAGATATGACGGAAAGAGGGGGAGAGACCTCCTCGTCAACAAAGATAGTGGATGCCTTCATTGAAGATGCTCATGCTGAAGGCAGGAGAGGCTGAGGAAGAGGGGGCCGAGGTGGAGGGCAAGGACGAGAGAGGCCACCAAAAGCCGGGGGCCCCATGCTGGCCAAGTTATATACCACGTATGGGGTGGATAAAGCTGAGTATAAATTAACATACATCGGCAAACCCGTCTTCAAGGATGAGAAGGAGGAGAAGAGTTTTTGTTATAACGATAACCATGTCCACTTTTACTTCAAGCAGTTTCAACAGGGTCTCCGTCTTCCCTTGGACCCTTTCATCAATGAATTTTTGGACGATGTGAGGGCGGTCCTGGCCATGTTGGGGGCTAACGGGACTAGGGTCCTCGTTAGTTTTATAGTACTTTGTCGTAACTTAGGTTACGAGCCGACCATAGGAGCGTTATGTCATTTCTATCAAGTCAGCTATGTCAAGGACAGTTGGCTCCTCGTCATACGGAGTGCCCCCAAGACACCAAAACTTCTTCTCCCAATGTCTAGCAAGGTTGGGGGTTGGGATAATCATGTCATACGGGTAGAGAGCCGGCAAGGCTGGGAGTTCCAATCCCCCTTCGATAATCCAACTTTATCAGGTCCAGTACAGAAGTATGGATGGACTGAAGACTTGATCAAGCGCCTCGAGGCGTTTGCCGAGGTGGGGCTCCTCGACTGGTCGGCTTTGGAGGCCTCCGACCATTATTACGTTCAGGTAGGCCTGATGCCGGGATTGAGGGACGGGGTCATTCCCCTTGTCACTGTTAGGAGGGGGAGGCGCTTTAATGATTGGAGAACGCACCCCGGCCTCATTTTCCACGAGGATTGTCCGAGGTGTAAGGTCCCTCCACTTGACCAATGCCTCGAAGAAGATAATGTGGCAGGATGTAAATGTTTTACCCTTTGATACTTGTATTTTTTGCATTTTTATTGGCTTTCATTCTGCTCGTATGTAATCATTTCGTCCTCGTCTTTGCAGATTTAACCCCTGAGCAAGAGGCAGAATTAGCCATGAAGAAGTATAATCCTGTGGAGCTGATCAAGCAGAAGCGACGTTTGGCCAAGAAATCGGGCTTGACGGAGAGGAAGGAGGATGCCAACAGTCACAACCTTCTTTTAAATTCTCAGGGTCATCATCCCCTTCCCCTCAGAGTGCACGAGGAGGTTGAGGCCGAGGAGAGGACCTCCGAGGAACTGCTGATCCATCAACTGTTGAGGGGCATAGCCTCCATGTTGATACAGCGAAGGTAGAGACGGGGACTCCATCAATCGAGGAGACCACCCTCGTTCACCGGCGATCTAGCCAGAAGAGGCCCCAAGGAACATCTGCTAAGGAGCCCCAAGTAAAACGTGCTGCCGGGGAGCCTCCAACCCTGAAGCTCCTCCTCCCCTCACCATCCAGACCATCAAGTCTCATGACGACGCCGAGGAGATGGCCCGGCGTATGTCTGCAAATGTCCCCCGTTTGAGGGGCATCCCTTTGCAGAACAGAAAGGGACCTTTGTTGAGGTTGGGCAGAGCTCCTGTTCAGAGAGCTTTGGATGAGGAGACTTATGAGGCTCTCGTCCGAGAGAAGCCTAGCCATGAGAATTTGCTATTCCGCAAGGGGCTTATGATTGCCGAGGTAACTATCTCGTATCTCTAGTCTAACTGATCTCGTAACTTTATACTTGATAGATGCCTGACATTGATTTCCTTGCAGCTTGCCTTTGTCACGGCTTATGAGAATGTTTTGGCAAAGAACAATGCCAAACTGTTGCATGATGCTAGGGCCGCCCAAGAGAAGGGTGAGACCGAGAAGGCCGCTCTAGCCGAGCTACTGAAGGCCAAGGATGGTGACCTTGAGGCTGCTCAGGCCAAAGTGGAGGCCGAGGTAAAGAGAGCCGAGGAGGCTCGTGTGCAGGCCAAAGAGGCCCGTGATAAAGCCGAGGAACAACTCCGACTGAAAGACGCTGAGCTGACTGAGGTAAGGAAGGCCAAGGCCGATGTCCAAGTGAGGGCCGAGGAGGTCGAAGCCAAATGCTGGGGCTATGAAGCTACCTTTCTTGCTAGGGAAGAGGAGGTTGTGGCTCGCTTTAAGGCCAGCCAAGCCTTCCAAGATGCTGCTACGGCCAGCCAAGCTTTTCAGGATGTCGTGGATGCAAAGACGGTGACGATGTTCAAGGATGGGTATCTCCACTTGGCCCGTCGTCTGCTAGCTGACCCTTCCATCGGCCAGGACATAAACAGAATTGCTCTACTGATCAGCCAGGATCAGTATGACAAGGAGGCTAGGGCTCTTCACCATCTGGTTCCCTTCTCCCAATATAACTTGGAGGTCATGGCTGGGGAAGATGCCCAAGCAAGCCGAGAAGCTTGGGTGCCTCCATCTGTTGATCCCAACAACCTTCAAGCCTTGGTGGAGGCCATCCAAGATGAAGGGGTGGAGGCAGAGGCCGAGGGGGGAAATGCCGAAGGAGATGGGGCACAAATCGATCAGACTATCCTTCCTCCCCCTGGTGCCATCACAGAGGAGTGGCTAGACAAGCCCTTCGACGATGCCCAGTAGACTTAGGATTTTTTATTTCCTTTTGTTGTAATAGTTGGTAGGACTTGTACTTTCTTTTGAATATCAATGAAAAATTCCCCTTGTTTTAATTCATGTTGTTTCAATGAATTGTTTGTTTGTTTGTATGCTATGTATAGGCACAAAACTTGTGAAGGTGGAAGTCGAGGAGAGTCCCTCGTCCCCGATTATAAAGTAAGTTGTTAGGCCGAGGTGAGGTCCTTCGGCTTTGACTGTACTTTAAGTCGTTTAAGCTGAGGAGGGGTTCCTCGGCTTTGACTGTTAGATGATTTCTTTTTTTCGTCTCCTTATGCCGAGGAAGATGACTCGTGCACAGGTTTCAGACGTGATGCCTTTTAGTCGTAGTGACAAGGTGTTTCCTTGCCTTGACGTGAGGCGAGTCAATGGGTCGAGGAGAGGTCCTCGATCTTGACTGTTTGAACCTTGTAATCCTTGAATCAAGGCGGACCCTTGTCAGGATGTAAGGTAAGCAAGTAAGTTGAGGGAAGGTCCTCGTTTTGGCTGTTAGGAACTTAGTCATTGAGTCAAGGCGGACCCTTGTCAAGACGTAAGACATGTTTTGAAGAGTCGGGGATAAGATCCTCGTCTTCTGGTGTTTGTGTCAGGAGTTGATAGTTGCCTTGCAGGTTGGAAGAAGTTGCTTTCATAAACTGAAACGTGATTACATCGAACTGCAATCCTATCAAACTGAAAAGTAAAAGACTGAAAATGGGAAACTAATCTATTACAAAAATGAACTAGACCAATGATAGTATTTTCGAATATTGTCGGAGTGCCACGGATGCTTGAGGTCCATGCCCTCCTTAGTCTTCAATCTGTAAGTTCCCTCTCGAATGACTTGGGTGATGATATAGGGACCTTCCCAGTTCGGGGAGAGCTAGTTTTGTTCTGCCTTCCTACCAGTTGCTTCAATTTTTCTAAGTACCTAACCACCTACTTGGAATACTCTTCTGATGACCCTCTTGTCATGATATGCCTTGGTCCTTTGCTTGTAGTTCACCATCCTCATCTGTGAAGCTAGTCATTTTTCATCTATCAGGTCTAGGTCTAGGAGCCTATTAACCTTGTTGACTTGCTCCTCGTAATTGGAGTTTCTCACAGTAGGGATGGCCATTTTGGCTGATGCCATAGCCTCAGAATCGAAGGTTAGTGCGAATGGGGTTTCCCCGATTGGCCCCCGGATGGTTGTGCGAACGGCCCATAAGGCTAGGGGAAGTTCGTCCATCCATCTACCCTCGCGTCCCTCAAGATTCTTTGTAAGGGATGTTAGGACCAGTTTATTGGCAGCTTCTGCTTGACCGTTGCCTTGGGGTCTGCTAACTGATGACTTTGCGTGGCGGACTTTGAATCTTCCTAATTCAGTTGTGAATGCCGTAGAGAACTGGAGTCCGTGATCAGAGACAATTGTATGAGGGAGGCCAAATCGACACCAGATGTAGTCATGAACGAAGTTGATTGCGTTCTCTTCTGTTATCTTGGCTAGTGCCTTCGCTTCTATCCACTTGGAGAAATAATTAACGGCTACTATGACATATTTTCAATTACCACGGGCGGGTGGAAAGGGTCCGATGATATCGATCCCCCACATATCAAAAGGCCACGTAGGTATTACAAGTGTTTGCTTAACTGCCGGTAGTCTAGGAATGTCGGAGAATCTTTGGCACTTGTCACACTTTCTAACATAGGCGTGCGCGTCCTCCCTCAGTTTTGGCCAATAGTAACCTAGCGAGATGATCTTGTCGGCTAAGGTTCTGGCCCCCGGGTGTCCGCCGCAAACACCTTCATGTACCTCTGCCAAGAGGTTCTCAATTTCCTTGGGGTAGACACACCTTAGCAGGGGCTTCGTGAAAGATCTTCGGTAGAGGATTCTGCTCATCACAACGAACCTTCGAGACCTCTTCTTGATAAGTTTAGCTTGCTCCTCGTCTTTCGGGAGCTGGCTCTTCTCGATGTAGTCAATGTAGTCATCGATCCAACATCTCTCCTCTCCATCTAGGAGCATGACTTGTAATCTTTCATACGCAGGTTCTTCGGCATAAACTACGTATGGATTGGTCTTAGACTTAGACACATCCATGGTTGCTAGTTTAGATAGAACGTCTGCGATTTGGTTGTCTTCCCTGCCTATTTGCTTGAGTTCAAAAAATTCCATCTTCTTCGTTATGTCCAGGACAAGGTCTCTATATTTGGCAAGGGTGGGGTCTTGGGTGTTATACTCTCCCTTTACTTGTTTGACCACGAGTTGGGAGTCACAGAAAGCCGCCACCTTAGTTGCTCCGTAGAAGGAATCCAACTCAATGCCAAATATTAGAGCTTCGTATTCAGCTTGATTGTTGGAGGCAGGGAACTTGAAACGGATGATATCTTGCATGGTGTACTCTCCTTCTGGGCTTGCCAGTACTACTTCAGCTCCGCTTCTTTCCTTTGTAGCTGATCCGTCCATATACAAGATCCAACAGTTGGATGGGAGTTCGATGGGAGACTCTTCTTCTTTTTCCGTAGCGTTTTGCTTGCGGGAAGTGGTGAGGTGCTCACCCATGAAGGCAGTCTCAACCATGAAGTCAACCAAAGGCTGTTCCAGGAGGGTCTTCCTTGGTTGGTAGGTGATATCAAACTCAGTAAGAGCGATTGACCAATTCAGGAGACGTCATTAGCCGTCCAACTTATGCAGGATCTTCTTCAATGGTTCATTCGTATAAACTGTGATAGGATGCGCAGAAAAATAGGCACGTAGTTTCCTTGAGGCAATAACTAGTGCGTACGTGTGATGATGTGTGTATCCGAAAATTTTCCCATTTTTTGTTTGAAAAAATCAACGAAAACGGAGTCGCCACGCCATTTTAATTTTGAGGGCCAAAACTTTGAAAAAAGCCCGAGATCAGAGATTTAGGTTCGGAGGTCATGTTACGCGTCGGGAAGGACGTTAGTGTGCACCCGACGCGCCTCGTAAAACGAGTCTTCCAAGCTGAAAATCATTTGTGTGTGTGTGTGTGTGTGTGTTTTGGCCAAAATAAGTTGAAACTCAGAAAAGTAAAAATTGGGATATCTTTTTAAGACTTTAAACTGATCCCATGATTTTTTGGAAGATTTTTGGATTGAGATTTGGTACTCAAAAGACCTTTTGAAGTTGAGAGCCATTTCTGCCAGAATGAAAAAGGCAGTGGACCTTTGATTTTGAAAGGGATTCAAGGGTCTTAAAACTTCATAATATGGATAAACTCAGAGAATAAAAGTTGTTCTAGACACCTTAAATAAAGTTTGTGCGAAGGAATTTTCCATTTTGGAGAAGATTTGAGGGGTCAAAACCTTCTGGAAACCTCAGATATGAGATCTGGATTTCCAGAAGCTGATGAACTAGCCTCTGAAAGAAAATTTGAAAAGAGGAGTTTTACTCACCCAAAAAATAAGGTAAAAATATGTCTGGAAAGCTCTGGATGTTGTCTACAAAAAGTGTTTTGTAGTCAACACCAAATTCCAAGTTCATCTGTGTCCAAAAATTAAGACCATGGACTGAGGTCTGAGAAAATTGCTACTGGACAGCAACTTCTCAAGAAAGAAAATATGATTTTAAAGGGGGTTTTGCATCCATGCTTGTCCCCATTTCCCTAGGTTTTGGTTAGTGATTACTAGACATTTTAGTGGTGAATCAACTATACCAAACCATCCTTGGGGTACATTAGGACTAAGCATTTCATTTGCTTGGGAAGGGGATTTTTATCCTTTGAAAATGAGATTTTATGCTTGAAAATGGTTTTTAGGGTTTTGAAAATGAATTTTCTTTGTAAGAAAGTAAGAAAACTTTGAAAATAATGTTGATCTTTGTAGAAGATCATCCATGGAGATGGTCTTCCATGGTGATCTTCTTAGATCTAGAGCAAGAAGATGAAAGAACTATATTTTGTAGTTTGAAGATGCATGCATGGATGAGATTTAGGGTTAGGAAGAGGAGGGTTTACCAATCTTCCTTGTATTCTTGAGTGTTTGGCTTGAGTGTATGAGTGTTTAGGGCTTTAATATGAGAGTGAGTGGATGAGTATGAGTTGGGAAAGATTGGAGAGAAAAAGGTGACAATTCAAGTGAATTCTCACTGTTTTCTCTCTATATTTCGCCAGAGGTTCGGTGCAAAATGTGTTTTTCCTCCTTATTTTTGTGACTGGAGGGCTCAATTTATAGCCCTCTGAAATATGCAAAGATGTCCGCGCGGATGGGATCCCTCAGCGTGCACTGTTCATTAAATGCAGCTCCAGCTTTGGACAAGAAGAATATTTCTTTTCAAAATTCAAATTAACAGCCAGTTTTTGTGTTTCCAGCCATTGCCATTTTTGGTTTTCTTCTTTTGTTTTGCTTTTTGAGATTCTTTTTAAGGTTTAACCTTAAATAACAATGCCCATTTTACCCTCACTTTGTTAGAAAAGTTAGGATTGTTAGGAATTGTTAGAAATGTTATAACTTTCGTTAATTTTCTAACGAAAATTCTAACAAGCTCAAATTGGAGCACTTACAGTAGCCCCTCGGCGACGGCGCTTTCGAAGGAAGCGGGGTCGTCGATAAATGAGGCTCCATATTTGGCAGGATGATCGAGTGCTCGGGTGGCTGAACCTAGCGATAGGCTACCTACGTATCCCGAATGGGAATCAAGCCGATCGTAGTTCGGGTCTTTGACCACTGGAGATGATGGCGTTTTAGGTGCCTCGAACTCGATGAGCGAGTTCTACGGTCGTTTCTTTGGAAAGAAACTCATGCTGGGGATAAGAGATGACCATTTTCGGTCTGATGGCTATCCGCTCTGCTGGGGATAGGAATGACCATTTTCGGTCTCTGCTGGGGATGACTGCGATTTATCGCTTTCCTAGTGATAGCGTCTTAGGTGCCTCAAACCTTGGAGATGGCGTTTTAGGTGCCTCGAACCTTGAGGATGGCGTTTTAGGTGCCTCGAACCTTGGAGATGGCGTTTTAGGTGCCTCGGACCTTGGAGATGGCGTTTTAGGTGCCTCGAACCTTGATGATGATGGCCTTTTAGGCGCCTCGGACCTTAATTTGAAATGGCCTTTCGGTGGACTTCGTCTGCTGCCGAAGGAGAGGGTGACCGTTTTGGTCGAGGGCTGGACCTAATGATAGGCTACCTACGTATCCCTAGTGGGAATCGAAGCCCTTTCGTAGTTCGAGTACTACTCGAGATTTCGTTGGCTTTTGGGATTCCGTTAACTTCTTTGGGGATTTCGTTAGCCTTTCTTTGAGGAAAATCGAGACGTATTCGTGCAGGAATTGGTCTTATGTTTGGCTAGTTGGATGATTTTGATGAAAGATACGGGATCTCGTTATCTTTCTCGGGGCACTCGGTCTTACGTTTGGCTAGCCGGGGTAATTTTGATGAAAGATACGGGATCCGTTATCTTTCTCGGGGCACTCGGTCTTACGTTTGGCTAGCGGGGTAATTTTGATGAAAGATACGGGATCCGTTATCTTTCTCGAGGCACTCGGTCTTACGTTTGGCTAGCCGGGGTAATTTTGATGAAAGATACGGGATCCGTTATCTTTCTCGGGGCACTCGGTCTTACGTTTGGCTTTGCCGGGGTAATTTTGATGAAAGATACGGGATCTCGTTATCTTTCTCGGGGCACTCGGTCTTACGTTTGGCTAGCAGGGGTAATTTTGATGAAAGATACGGGATCTCGTTATCTTTCTCGAGGCACTCGGTCTTACGTTTGGCTAGGGGGTAATTTTGATGAAAGATACGGGATCCGTTATCTTTCTCGGGGCACTCGGTCTTACGTTTGGCTAGGGGGTAATTTTGATGAAAGATACGGGATCCGTTATCTTTCTCGGGGCACTCGGTCTTACGTTTGGCCAGGGGTAATTTTGATGAAAGATACGGGATCCGTTATCTTTCTCGGGGCACTCGGTCTTACGTTTGGCTAGCAGGGGTAATTTTGATGAAAGATACGGGATCTCGTTATCTTTCTCGGGGCACTCGATCTTACGTTTGGCTGCCAGGGGATTGATTTTGATGAAAGATCACGGGATCCCGTTATCTTTCTCGAGGCACTCGGTCTTACGTTTCTTGCGGGGGTAATTTTGATGAAAGATACGGGATCCGTTATCTTTCTCGGGGCACTCGGTCTTACGTTTGACATGTCGGGGGTAATTTTGATGAAAGATACGGGATCTCGTTATCTTTCTCGGGGCACTCGGTCTTACGTTTGGCTTAGGGGTAATTTTGATGAAAGATACGGGATCTCGTTATCTTTCTCGAGGCACTCGGTCTTACGTTTGGCTAGGGGTAATTTTGATGAAAGATACGGGATCTCGTTATCTTTCTCGGGGCACTCGGTCTTATGTTTGACTGCCGGGGTAATTTTGATGAAAGATACGGGATCTCGTTATCTTTCTCGGGGCACTCGGTCTTACGTTTGACTGCCGGGAGTAATTTTGATGAAAGATACGGGATCTCGTTATCTTTCTCGGGGCACTCGGTCTTACGTTTGACTGCCGGGGAAGATTTTCTTGACAAGGGGCTGACTTTGGTTAACTTTGGTTAACTCTGTCAAGTTGGGGATTGAATTGCAGAGTCCTGGAATTTTAAGGGGCAAAAGGGTCATTTTGACCCTTGCAATCCTATCCGCGCGGATAGGGTTTGAAAACCAGGGGTATTAATTAGGGCCAACGCCCTTTCTCTTCCCCATTCAGTTTTTTTCAATTTTGAACGCAGAGAGAGAGAGAGGCTCGCGAATCCGCCATTATTGGCCTTAGAAGCTTCAAAAATCTTCCGATTTCTTCGATTTTGAGCAATGGAACACGGGAAGGCGCTTTTCAAGGCCAAGGACGTGGCCCGGTAGCGGAGAGGCGATTGGAGCTCGTCCGAATGAGGAGGCATTACAATCTTTCGCAATCGGTTGCGGAGGAGCATTACCCCGATGCTTGGCAACATTGGGCTTCGGATTCGAATCTCCGGACGGTATACTTTGAAACCCTTTGATTCCTTTGTTGATTTCTTGCTTGACATTGATTTTTGGGTGATTTGATTTTTTTTTTTTCGAAAATGACCATGTTCTTGGCCTTGGATTTTGATTTTTGATGCTATGCATGTTGTAATGAGTATATGGGTAACTCAAAATGTGCATTTTGCTTGGGAAAAAGAATTGACATTTTTGCCATTTTTTCTTTATTCGAAAATTGCATGTGAAAATTCGAAAATTGTGAATTGTGACTTTGATTTTTTTTTTTCGAAATTTGAATCTTGCATGTTGATGATGATGATTTTTTTTTTGAAATTGAATATTGATATTGATGAATGATGCAATGCATGTATTTCGTTTTTGAAAGAATGGGCATTTTGCCAATATGGGATGTATGTATGTTTAGGATATATTTTTTTTTCTTTGAAAAGTGGGACGGATTTTTCCTCCCGTTGCATGTAAGATGGATGATATGCATGTTATTTTATGAAAATGGGACGGAGTTTTTACTTCCGTAGGAATGCATCTTTTTTTTTTTGATGAATGCATTGGGATTTGCTGAAAACTGTCTTTTCTGTGAGAAAAATGGGGCTATGCTCATTGTATCTTTGTTATCTTTGTCGAAATTTTTTTTTTTTAATGCATGTGTATGCTTTCTTTTTTTTTTGTAAATGCAAATGCAAAAATTTTTTTTTTGACATTTTCTCTTTCTCTTTTTTTTTTTTTACAGGGCGGAAACCGTTTTGTAACGGAGCAGCTGAACAAAATGAAGACTCGAGGATCGGTGGAGTCCGTGATTGACTTGTGGGACCGGCTTCCGGATGCGGGCCGAGGAGTTTTGCCGAGTCCGAGACAGATTGTTGTTGAGACGGGGCTCTGGGAGTTTGTCGAGTGCTTGAGGGGACTGGTCAAGTTCCCTAAGAGCAAGGGCTTGATGTTTGCTCTGGCGCAGCACTGGTGGGACGCGACCCACACCTTCCACTTCTTCTGGGGCGAGGCTACAGTTACGCCCTCCGACTATCTTTGCGATCACGGGCTGTCCTTTAATGGGCCAGCGGCATTGAGTGGCGGGACGGCTACGGCGATGCGTCTGCGAGCTCTTACGGGATTTTCCCTATTCCCGAAAAGGGGATGGGGATGGAGTATGCCGTGGTCTACGGCAAGATTGTGGAGACCATAGCGAGTTATGAGGCTGGGGAGGAGAGGATAGGCGCCGATCAGATTGCCAGGGCCTTCTTGTGGTTTGCTTTCTCGAGCACCCTCTTTGGGCATGCTTTGAGGACGGCGGTCTTTGCCTTCTTGAGGTCCTTGGAGGACATGGAGACGGCCGGAGATGTCTCGTGGGGAGAGGCCGGGTGCGAGCTTTATTTTGCTCTTGATAGGTACGGCCGGAAGGCTGTGAGCTCTTTGTCTTGCTTTGAGTTTGCCACTGGAGGTATAAGCTCTCTTTTTGCTTTCCCTCCTCTTTTTTTGAGCACGCACTTTTCTTTTGCCTTTGGATTGATTGGATTTTTACCTTTCGCAGGTATGGGCGTTGGAGTTTTTCACGTCACGGTGTGGCGGCGGCCGGCGGAGTACGTCGGGCGTATCCGGCCATGCGGTCTTGGTCCAAGCATGCCGGGAGAAGATAAGCTCCGGGGCGTACGACTCTCGAGGTACGCGGATTGCCTTCCTTTGACGGAGGCCGAGACGGATGAGGGGATGATATTCTTCCCACAGGATCGCTTTGAGGTAGCGCGGTGAAGGCGGCGAGATACGGGCGGTGCGGCGGAGGATTTTGAGGGTCGACTGCGATGCCTATTATACGGGAGAGAGGGTGACGCGCCGGCATGGCGTGAACTCGCCTTTGAGGACACCGGTGGAGCCTCCCGCCGATATGATGCACCCAGTGATCGGTCAGTGACTGGGATGATTACAGAGCGAGCCGGCACTTCTCGGACTTCGTGGCGATTGAGCCGTATGCGACATTCGTCTTGAGGAGGCGAGGATGCCTCGGGTTTTGGATAGGGAGGGGCTTGGGATCCGCGGTACCCTCGGACGGATTTTTCCTATATCGGGATGGGGTCCGATTGAGGGTGCGAGATCCCTCGGCCGGCGACTTCCACGAGCTTTCCGGCCTCGTCCGGGTATGAAGGTATGGCTTCACCTTTTCCCCTTCTTTTCTTTCTTTTTTAGCATCACTTCCCCCTTTTTTTTTTTGACGCTTTTGCTTTTGTGCAGTTTTCGGAGGTGGTCATCGAGAAGCTGACGAAGCAAGTGATCGGGGCCAAGAGATTCATCAGGAGGATGGTCGCTTGCGGGGCTCCTCGAGGCTAGAGCGAGGCGACCACGGCCGGCGCACTGTCGGACGGGAGGCTTCCCCTATTCGCTCAGAGACTTCTTCGAGACTCCTCTGTCTCCTCTCCTTGATCCCAGCGGTGCTTGCCTTCGGATCACGTCATTCTCGGGGATCCACACGGGCGGGGACACGTTTGGCGGCATGGCGGGTCGTCTTCGTACGTCCGGAGTCGACGCCTTCACCTTCGGATACGATTTTTCGCGAGATCTCGGCTTGCCCTATCGGAGCGTGCCGGTTGGTCTGATGAGCCTCTTTACGGAGACGAGGACGATTCGAGCCCGAGATTTTCGGGGCTCTGAGGAGCGGGCCGAGTCGCAAGAGGGCGGGGAGACATCGGGTCTTTGGAGACGCCGATTGATTTTTTTTTTTTTGAGATTTGAGATTGAGATTTAGATTTGTACAGCTTATGCACATTTTTTTTTGATGTAATAATTTAGGATTTCGTTTATGTTTGCCCTTTTTTTTTTTTTATGCACACTCTTTCTTTTTTTTTGGAATGTAATAATTTAGGATTTTATTTATGTTTGCAATGCAATATGAATGCAGTGTTGCATGAGCCTTGATTTTTTTTTGCAAGGGTGTTTGGTATATGGGTGGTTTGAGGAGGTTTTTGCACAAGTTTCGAGCAACGGGACGGAATATTCCTCTTTTGGTGTAGCGGCTTGTACATTGCAAAGATTTTTTTAGCAAACTCATCCGCGCGGATAGGACGGGAATCGACACTTTGTCCTTTAATTTTGGTCCGAGACACTGGTCTTGCTTTATTTCAAATTCAAATATCCTCTTCAACCTCCGGTCAAACTGGCCATTTTCGGGGAGAAAGAGAGAAAAACCATGGAAATGGCCAAAAATTCTCCAAAATTGTCCAAAGAAAGGCAAATGTTGTTCTTTGAAAAGTTCAAGGAGTGGTGTAGGGAGATTATGCACGGGAGAAGATCATTCTTTGAAGAAAGGTACAAGATACGATGCTTGTGGTCTCTCAAAGAATTGGTTCCGGATTATGACCTCTTAAGAGCTTCTTCTTCGTTTTGGGATACTAGAAGGCATGTCTTTTGCCTTTCCTTCAACGAGATTGTTCCATTGTCGAAGAATTTCGGGCCTTGCTTGGAGGTCGGAGGTGGAAGAGATAGCGGTTCCCTTGCCGGAGGGGCTTCTTTTCTTGACAGATTGTGCGTCCTCCTTCATCTTTCCCCGGAGGAAGCGCAAGGTATGATCCGCGGTCCCGATCATTTCGATATTTCCGGTCTTCCAGACAGATTTAGGGGCCTAGGTTTGGTAGATGATGCCTATTGGGATGCCTTTGCACTTTGCATGTTTGGCACCCTGTTCATGGTCTATTCCTTTGGGATCTGTCATCGATCTCTGCTGGATGTTGTCGTTCACTGTCGCACAGGCGAGAGATGTCGTTCCTTTGATTCTTGGGGAGACTTTTCATGCTCTCGGCCAGTTAGCTACCGGACGGCGGTATATGCGCGAGGCGGCCCGTTCCTCTTGACCACTGTGGGCGATGGAGCGTTTGGGGGTTCTTCGGAAACCTACGATATGATCGAGCCTTGGACTTTTGCCGGGAGAGGTGTTGATGTAGATTTTGATGATCGGGGCTCGTGGGAGGCGTTGGATGGCGGGTCGCCAGACGGAAGATATCAGATGGTCGGTGCCTCATTGGCGGGTGGAGACTCGCAGAGTGCTTCAGGATGGGTCTCCTGTGGTCATGCTTCCGGGGCTTTCTCAGTCCAGCTTCTATATTCCGGCTTTAGTTCTGAGACAGTTCGGCCTGGAGCAGGTTCCTTTGGAGGGCTTTGATGATATAGCCACCAGGGTGGTGACTCCTGCTTCTATGGATGATCCCTCGGTGTTTCCATTTCTTTCCCGAGTATGGAGGTATGACGCCTTTCCTTCTCGGGTTATTCTCAGGCGTCCGAGACCGGTGTTCCTGACCACTTGGTACCTGGATTGGTATGAGAGGCATCTGGGAGAAACTCAGGTGGCTATTTTGAGACGGCGTGAGGCCATTGTGGGTGCGGAGGACCAGACTGTTTCTGAGAGGAGGAGGGCCGAGGCGAGGGCCAACCCTCATGACCGGAGCGGAGACGCTGTGACCGACTATGAGGCTTACGTCAAGAGACAGGAGAGGAGGGCTCCTATGCTACCAGCTAGGCTACAGGAGATGAGGGATGACGCTAGGGCTACTAAGGCCCTGACAGAGGCTGGTTTGATAGACCCTGTCCCTATACCAGAGCTTGGTAGGAGGAACACTGACATTTTTCCTGTTCAGAAAAAGAAGACTCGAAGGGGGAAGAAGAGGGGAGAGGCCAGTACGAGTGGCTTGGAGTGACTCTGAGGTTTCCAAGTATCCCTTTTCTTGTCATGGCAGACACATTAGTTTGATTATGTATCTTAGTTTTCCTTTAGCAGGTTACCAGTTGTAGGAATGAATCGGGCTTAGACTCATCAAAGAGCTTTTAACTTGTAATGAATATTTGAATTGCTTTAGAGTTTTTCGAGACGCTTTCATGGTCTGATCAATTGTATTGATGCCAAAGTATGGCTTTTATTTGTGCTTTAGACCGAACCGTTTCATTTGCCTACGTTCCCCTCATTTTGAGGAGCTCGAGGTCTTCGTAGTTCAGCTTGATGAACTCTTTTTTTTTTTTGTTTTTGTTTTTTGTTTTGTTTTTTTGTTTTTGTTTTTTTTTTTTCCCTTTTGGTTTTTAACCTGTTTTTGGGTATTACTCTTTTGTTTTTTTGTTTTTTTTTTTTTGAGGTGCGGCCACTTTGTTTTTACCTAGGCCGCCCTTTTCGGGTTTTCAACCTAGTTGGGTATTACTCTTTTAGCACTCTTTTTTTTTCTTTTTTTTTTTTTTTACGCGTAGTATCTCGCGGCAATTGTCACCATTCACAGGTGTACAAAGGGATTCCCGTCGAGGTCCGCAAGTTGCATGGCCCTCCTCAGGAGAAGATCTTCGGGATGACATATGGCCCGACCCATACGAGGCTCCCATTTGCCGAGGGGTTGATACGGGCTGAGGGCTTTTCTTCAAAAGCGAGATCACGCTTCTCGGATCTCCCGATGCTTTACTTTCTTGTCGAAGGCTCTAGCCATTCTTCCTTGGTAGGCTCGGATGTGTTCCATGGCCTTGGTCGGCGTTCATCTAGTAGGGCCAATTCGTCATGGCGACTGCGGAGCCATTCGACCTCGTTGATCGGCTTTCCGGCGGTATACGGAGCGAGGGATCTCTAGCTCGATTGGGAGTACGGCTTCCATTCCGTATGTGAGGGCAAACGGTGTTTCCCCGATTGCCGTTGGGCCCGATGTTACGCATGCCCCGAGTGCCGGGTGTAACTTCTCGGGCCAATCTACGCCTTGGGCGGCCATTTTCCGGATGATATTTTCCGAGTCTTGTTTCTTTGCCTCGACGGCTCCGTTGGTTTAGGGCTTTGTAGGGAGATGACTTGTGACGGGTTATTCGGAATTCTGGCGGTTTTCACATTCCCCTTGAAGTGGGATCCATTATACGAGATGATTTGGTGACAACCCGTATACGCACATGATGTTTTCTTTGATGAAGAGGGCAACTTTCTTTTGAGTTGAGGATTTTGTAGGACTTTGCAGAGCATCACTTTCCAATTCCTTCGAAGAAATGACCAATCTGCGTCTCTTTAGGCTCTTCGCGGTTCCCAGAATTCACACTCGTCAAAATCTCTTCGGCGACTTGGGCTCGATTTTCCTCTTTCAGGACAACACCTTAAAGATTTTTTTGTTGTTTGATTTTTTTTGTTTAATGTGTGCTTCTTTATCTAATGAATTATTATTAAAAAAATTTTTATTAATTAATTCATCATTAGTTAAAGTGGCAATCGAGATACTCGAAAGGTTCGTCATTTCATTGAAAACGAAAGGGAATACGGTGCTTGCTACTGGACTCGTAGTCTTCGGGCGTAAGGCCATCGGACGACCCTAGAGACTCGATCTTAACAGAGAGGCTGGGAGGACTTGTCCTAGATTGACACTGAGGACGGGGACCAATCCAAGCTTGGTGATCATTTCTTCCTTGGTCGCGGACGGGCACGAGAGGTTTCCCAATTTCTTTAGCGGCTTTCTTGTTGGTGGCCTCATGACTGGAAGCTGTCTTTGTTTTTGTTTTCCCTTTCTCAATTGCTTTGCTATCATCTCTTGGACCGAGCAGAGATCAATCAGTCCGGCACTGGACTTCTTCTTCGAACAATTCTTTGCATAACCGAGACCATCCCAATCATCGAGGAAATTCCGTGGCCTTAGCTTTTGGCCTTTGTCAATTCGAATTCGGAGTTTCGGATCTTCTGGGCAATCGGGTTTGTGGTGGTAAGCTTCTCGGCTGTTCCACCGAGGTCGAGCACGCCTCGAAGGTATACTCACTCTTCATGGTAGTGGTAGCCCCAGTATCTTGGGTAGGTCTAGGAACATTCTACGGACCGGGTTAGCCTTGGTTCCTCTACGAACTTGTTGAGGCTATCACGTAGCTTTAGCCGTCTATGCCGTAGGAGTGGGCTCTGTGATGTTTCTGGTTGTGTGGGACCCTTTACAAAGTAGTCGGCCAAATTAGGGCGAAGGGGAGAGATTTAGGGTTGTCGGCGGGACCTTTCTGTGGCGGCTTCAAATCTTTTTCCCTTTTGCGGTGTCATTTGAGGAGGCCTCATATCCCGAGCCGTGGCGAGTATTGTCCTTTCACCTCGATGAGTTTGTGAGTTCCTTGTTGGTGCTTTCCAGGACCGAGGCCGGGTAGATAGCTCATTTTCTCATCATTTTCAAGACCGGTGGGATTTTATCCCAGTGACCGTCGAATCTATGTTGCACACTTGGGCCTTGGGAGGCTCGGCAGTGAAGCCCGTTAGCATGTGACCTTCCTCGTCATGTTTGATTTCGAGAATAGGTATTCCGCCCGTATACATTGCCTTACTCCAAAGTTGACTAAATCTCGTAAATGAGTCGTGAGATCCCGT
>JAFEMH010006409.1:0-124837 GCA_022495995.1 Adenophora triphylla var. japonica
AATCCAAAGGCGCAATGTAGGGATGAGGACCCTAGAACACCTAAACGACGTAAAAGTTATAAAAGCCCAATCAAGATGCAAAATTCCACATAAACTCATGCTCAAATATACTCATCCCCCGTCACTCTTATACCCAAGTGTATAAGAATAAAAATACTCTTATACCTAGGTATAAGAGTATTGTTTTCCTCATTTTTTCATCTTTTTTTAAAAAAATAATAATAAAAAAGTACTTATAGTTTATTAAATAATCTTCTTCTATACATTTATACTAAATGTATAAAACTATTTATAATTAGATATAAGAGTATTTTTTATTTTTCACAATTTTTCATATCTTTTAAAAAAATAATAAAATACACTATTTTACCTAACGATATAAGACTTAAACTATTATTATATCTAGATATAAAAGTCATTTGTTCTCAAATTGTGAAAAAAATAATTATACCTTAGGCTAAGTATAAGAGCCGACGATAACATGGGAGGGATTTTATGAGATTTTAATATCTGCCTTCAATATTGTGTTTACTTTTGAATTGCTTTTAAGAAAAATGATTTAGGGAGAGGGGCCTTATAGAATTAAACCTTGAATCTAAGGGATTCAATTACACCGAGTATTTCTATTTCCTTTCCATACCCAACCTACAACTTCAACGTAATTCTTTTTTTATTTCTATATCATCTAATATTCTCTATTTTTTTATTGCATAATATCATCATATATTTTTTATTTATTTTAACCTTTTAGTCTGGTGATAAATTAAGAAAAATATATTTAACTACTAATTAAGTTTATAATTACTACACGTAATAATTAACATAAAACATAACGGCATAAAAAATTTGAATTAAATTTGACGTTCAACATGTTCAATGTTGTAAGAAGAAAAAGTATTTCATGTTGTGGTCCATAATAAGAAAAATATGAATTGCGGTGAATTTTATTCTTATTTTAATATAATTAAAAGCTTAATTATAGCTATTCAAAAATATATTAAGTAAGATATAACAATAAAATTTGCATCAACGAATTACATGTTGACACATGAAGATTTCAAATGTAATTTGTGCGCCAATTAACAAAATGTCCTGTGGAGAGTACTAGAAAAATTTTGTTGACTTCTTAATTAAAATTAAACCATGTTTACAAGGTGTATAGCAAGTCAAAATACTTTTATAGTAAAATAGCTTGTTATGAATTATTGTTATTTATTTATTAGACAAAAAAAAATCATTTTTACAGTTATGGTAGTTCATTTGTTAATGTCAAAAATCTATTGTTACAATTTAGATGATCCACAAATGTTCACAAAATCTAGGGAGAAACGCGTTTCTCCGTCGCTCATAGAGAAACGGGGCTAAGTATGTCGCGCGACATACTTAGCCACAACAACTGGATATCCTTTCCAAAGCTTCTGGATATCCAGAAGTATGAATATGGATATCCAGAAGCTTGAATATGGATATCCAGAAGCTTTGAAAAAGATATCCAGAAATCAAATATTTTTTCTGGCTATCCTTTTCAAAGCTTCTGGATATCCATATTCAAGCTTCGATATCCGTAGCTTTGGAAAGGATATCCGTAAAAATATTTGATTTCTCGGATATCCTTTCCAAAGCTTCGGATATCCATATTCAAGCTTCAATATCCAAGTTTTGGAAAGGATATCCAAACCGGCTAAGTATGTCGCGCGACAAACCTTGCCCCCGTTTCTCCAGACGCGACGAGAAACGCGTTTCTCCCCAGATCGACTCACAAATGTTTACTAATTTATTAAATTAGTGTATTGCCATACTATATAATACTAACGTCATCAACTCAATATATTTTAATGATATCACAAATGTATTTATTAGTTTCTTTCCTTCCAATTCCTCCCACTTTTAGGAGGATTGTGTTGGAGAGAATATTAAAAAAAAAATCCTTCATTTTCCTTCCAATTCATTTATAAAAAATCTCGGGAGCATGAGGGAAAATATATTAGATTTCCTCCCATTTTCTTTTCTTTCTCTCGTTTTTAAAACTCGGGAGCGCATCCTAAAGTCGAGGTGGGCTAGAACTAATTTTATTTCCAAAGTATTTCAATATTCCTTTTTTTTTCCTAAAGGATTATTTCAACTTAAAGTTAGTTTTTCGCTTATATTTTTGGTATTCCATTCCTTTGGTCAAATTATTAAATGACCATTTAATCTAATTTTTTAAGTAAATGCTTGATTTTATAATTATGGTAATAGGTTAGTTTGTATCCTAATTCGTTTTCATGATTTATACAATCTTGCACGTTTAGTAGGGCATTTAAATACATTTGTCATTCTATATAAAGGAGCAGAGAAACTTACTCTCTTCCATCATAGTAATCTTTATTTGTACCATAAGAAATTTTATACCATGAAAAATTTCTTTCAATTCGCAATTTTATTACGTATTTGTACTCATCAAAGACAACAAATGCAATAAAAGTCTGGACTATCAATATAATTGATTACCTTCCCGACAACACACTCCCGCAATATATACATTGTAAAGATAGAGATGAAGATTTTGGGGATATGAACATCACCGTTGGAGAAAATTTATATTGGTCTACCAGTCATTTTCCTTTTATAAAACGCCTATATTGGTGCCATTTCTATTGGGGCTCAAAACATAAACGTATTGCCACCTGTCTTTAATCACTATATGTTCGTGACTTATGATAAAATTTAACAACACTTTTGCCCGTGCTTTCATCTAGTTGATAGACCGAGCTCTATATATGGCTTCTCACACTCACCACGAATAACTGGGTGCTCAAGCAAAGGGCCACTGATGTGCCCGGATCCTCTAGACTAAGCCATATATCTCTCTAATGTGAACTTATCCTCCGAACCGATTGAGCACAAGGCTTCCAGACTGAGGTATCCTCTAACCGTGAACGCCCTTGATTATCCCATGTCCCAACCTAAGGGACCAGCAAGATCCCGGTCATTTCTAGACTCTCAGTTCGTATTTTGTAGATCACGACTCCGTATGAGCTTTGACACTAACTGAAAGACATGTCTCTATCCCATTTAATGGAGCACCAAGCGACCATCACGTGTGTTGTGCCTCCGAAACCAACTATCACATACTCCTATGTCCTTCGTCCTTAAACGACATCCACTACGTAATAGTGTCCTTTGACCGTATGCTTCTATCAGAGTCTGCCACGTGTGTAAGTAAGACAAATATGGCCAACGGTCAAAATCTCACCAAACAGATCTCTCTCTACACTACTCATAATCTCCTTAGTTCCCTTGGGCAAGGTATGTGATATTATCTAACCATATATACACACAGAGACTAAGGCATTCCAACTCTTTTTCTCGGTTCATATTTCCTCAAGATCTTATTATCACACCCGAGGGTATGACCCGTAATCAAATCTGACTTGGTTTCTGATGGTGTTGTTGTTTGTGTTGTGTTAACATGATTGGATCTTCTTAAGTCAGTTATCCTACTTTGACCCAAAAGTATTAGGGTCATCATTCTAAAAATCAAAGGGTTAATGGTCAAATGATTTTATTTGATGGTGTAATATTAGTTTTGTTCGGATGCCGCTACAAATTGTAGCATTTAAAATGAACCCTCCATTCCAGAAACAAAACCTGCTTGAACGTAATATTGATACAATTGCTTAGAACTTCGTCTCATTTTGGATTTTTTTTTTTATCAGAACGCAGGACCAGACACAGGACCGTAAGAGTTCGATAAATGTAGAAGAGAACTATTTATTGTAAGAATAATAATAGCCCCTCCTTTATGATAGTCACTAGTTTACGTCATTAAGTTCAATGAATGTAGAAGAGTACTATTTATTGTAACAATAATACTAGCCCCTCCCTTATGATAGTTTCTAGTATATGACAATCTTTTACATTAAAGCCTACATTGACAACATCCCATATAAAGGAGTAGTAATAAAAAGTGAATATTCATTGAATCTAACTTTTATTATGAAATATTTTATATTCAATTGTTGAGAAATACTTAGTTATACGTCATGATTCAATCAACTAGTTTAGGTATATATATATATATATATATATATATATATATATATATATATATATATATATATATATATATATATATATATATATATATATATATATATATATATTACCTAAACTAGTTGATTCTGAATCATGACGTATAACTAAGTATTTCTCAACAATTGAATATAAAATATATACTTATAATTTGGGGAATGTATATATGATGATCCGAGAATTCAAGAATACTCGATCAATTTGAATACGATCAATCGAGTTAGAAACAATGATCAGAAACTGATAATTTACTCAAGGTGTAATACATTAATGTGTTTTAGTGATTTAAAAATGATTTGGTACACATTTGAGATCTAAAATATGTATATTGCCTTCATATTGTAAATTAACAACATACATGTGTGGGGGTGGAGGGGGTGGGGGCGGGGTGGGGAGTGGGGGTGGCGGGGGGTGGTGAGTGGATTGGGGGAGGAGTTGTTAAAAAATTAAAATGATTTTTTTTTTTACCCGACGAGGGGGTGGGGGGTAGGGTGGCGGTGTGGTGGTGAGTGGAGTTGGGGAGGAGTTGGGGGGCAGGGGTGGGGAGTTGATAAAATAAATTTAAAATGATTTTTTTTTATCCGATGGGGGTGGGGTGGTGAGTGGATTGGGAGAGGAGTTGTTAAAAAAATATTAAAATGATTAATTTTTTTTGACCCGACGAGGGGGGGAGGGGGTGGGGTTGGGTGGGTGGCAAGTGGTGGTGAGTGGAGTTGGGAGGAGTTGTTAAAAATAAATTTAAAATGATTAATATTTTTTTACTCGACCGGGGGTGGGGTGGTGATGGGGATGGGGTAGCGATGGTTGATGTGAGGTGGGTTTGGGGAAGATAGAGACGAGAAACCAGCGACCTAAAACAAATTTCCCGATAGTTTTGAATTGGTGTAAAATTGGTTTTGTAATTTTTTACTTTAACTATGGAATTGATTTTATGGAATTAGGCTATTAGAATTATAATTCAATTCCAATTCTATCCCTCATTTTAGCATTCAAACAGCAGAATTGAAATTTCATGCTCCAATTCCAATTCCAATTCTAAATTATGAAATTGATGTACCCAAACATACCCTAAGAAAATGATTTAGGGAGAGGGCCTTATAGAATTAAACCTTGAATGTAAGGGATTCAATTACACCGAGTATTTCTATTTCGTTTCCATACCCAACCTACAACTTCAACGCAATTCTTTTTTATTTCTATATCATCTATTATTCTCTATTTTTTATTGCATTATATCATCATATATTTTTTATTTATTTTAACCTTTAGACTCGGTGATAAATTAAGAAAATATATTTAACTACTAATTATATTTATAATTACTACACGTAATAATTAACATAAAACATAACGGCATAAAAATTTGAATTAAATTTGACGTTCAACATGTTCAATGTTGTAAGAAGAAAAGTATTTCATGTTGTAGTCCATAATAAGAAAAATATGAATTGCCGTGAATTGTATTCTCCTTATTTTAATATAATTAAAGATTTCAAATGTAATTTGACGCTCAACATGTTCAATGTTGTAAGGAGAAAAGTATTTCATGTTGTAGTCCATAATAAGAAATATTTTGCTGACTTCTTAATTAAAATTAAACCATGTTTTCAAGGTGTATAGCAAGTCAAAATACTTTTATAGTAAAATAGCTTGTTATGAATTATTGTTATATAGTTATTAGACAAAAAAAAATCATTTTTACAGCTTATGGTAGTTCATTTGTTAATGTCAAACATCTATTGTATTTATTATTTTCCTTATTTAATTAAACAAGTATTACTTCTCTCTTTCTAAAGAAATTCATATTTCAAATAGTTTTGGCAGTTAATTATTCTTGACCAAGAAACAACTTACTCGATTTATAAAAAATATGGGCAAAGGAAAAAATTGGGACAAAACATGATATTCTCCCAATTTTAAAGTGTAAACGCAAAAACACAATATACAAATACTTAAACATGATATTTTTTTTTTTAAGGAAAAGCTTGATTTTATAGTTATGGTAGTAGGTTAGTTTGTATCCTAATTTGTTTTCATGATTTATACAATCTTGTATGTTTAGTAGGGCATTTAAATACATACATTTGTCATTCTATATAAAGGAGCAGAGAAACTTACTCTCTTCCATCATAGTAATCTTTATTTGTACCATAAGAAATTTTATACCATGAGAAATTTCTTTCAATTCGCAATTCTATTTCAGATATTTGTACTCATCAGCACAACAAATTGTGAATGTGTGCCCAAATTTTTGTTTATTGGAATTCACGCGAGTTTGAAGACATCCGAGTTATTTGAAAAACGGAGTCGCCACGCCATTTTGATTACCTCAAAACTTTGAAAAAGGTTTTACTTGGGTTCGGAGGTTAAGTTACCCTTCGTGGGAAGAACGCTTTTGGCGTTCACCCAAAGTGCTTTGCCGGAGCAAGTCTCCCAAGATTTCATTAATCGTGCTTGCTTGCGTGCTTTCTTGTGTGCATGTGTTTGAAAATAAAGGGGGAATGTCCTGTTGTCTTCCGGACGTACAAACCATTTGTTGGTTGTCGCCGGGATTCCTTGGAATTTTATGTATTCGGGATTATGATCCCGTCCTCATCTTATGACTTGTGATCATCGCATTTTAAACCTCGGGACCCTCGGGACTTGCGTGATCGAGAGAATGACTCTCTTTTGGTCAAAGATGAGGTTCTTTAGAAAAGGAGGGTCCTTAGCCCATCAATCCTACGCTTTAAGACGGTCGAGCTCGTATAGATGCTTCATACTCTTTCTTAAGCGATAATCGGAGATATAGGGTTCAAGGTGTCCCTTTCTAAAGAGATCATGAACCTTTAATGGAAGGAACGATGTAAAGATAGGATCTTTTACACCGGTCCGCTCCAAGGTTATTAATGGGGACATGGGGGAATGTATGATAAAAATGACACTTTAGTGAAAAGATGACATTTTTGGGTTGCAAATGATGCTTTTTGATTTAAAGAAGTGATCTTTATTGCAAATGATGCATTTTGAATGTAAAGACATGATTTTTATGCAAAGGATGCATTTTAATTGAAAAAGATTGTATTTTTATATGCAAAGGATGCATAAAGATGACATTTTTATTGGAAAATGGGGGTTTTAGGTGCAAAGGATGCACCTTTATGGATAAAGACTACATTTTTAATGACAAAGGATGTCTAATGCATGCAAAGGGGGAAAAGGGGATAAAGATATGATCTTTATGATAAACTACCAAGTCCCAAGCAAGATAAATGCAATGTATGAATGCAATGAGCAAATATAATCACATATAGCAATTTAAGATGCAAGGTTAGGGCGTGCGAGGTTACCAATGGCTTCCTCTTCTTCTTTGGACGGAGCTAGGAGGAGGACTTGATCTTGGGATCTTCAAGGAGGAGGGAGGTGGCTTCTTGGCCTTCTTCTTCACCTTCTTGGACTTCCAAAGAACTCTTGGGAGTGTATTTTACGTATTATGTGTGATGGTGGATGATTTTTGTGTGTGTAAAATGGGTAGAGGAGGCCTCTATTTATAGGCAAATGAAAAAGGCGAAAGAGGCCGTATGGCTTCATTTGCGGCAAAAGAGGCCGTATGGCTACATTTGCTGTCGGCCCAGATTTTTCCAGAAACATGCAAGGTGGCATTCTAGAAGGTCAGCGAAAGAGGCCGTATGGCTTCATTTGCGGCAAAAGAGGCCGTATGGCTACATTTGCTGCTGATCCAGATTTTTCTAGAAACATGCAAGGTGGCATTCTAGAAGGCCCTTTTCAGCTAGATTCTCGCTTCAAATTCAATATTCTTGGCAGGTCCTTCCTCCCTTGGAAAGTTTGGAAAAGTTCCCGAATCGCCCTCGAACTTTATGAAAGTTTGGGAATTGCCGGGAAACTTAACCGGAAGGCATGAGCCAGATTTGGGTACTTACAGAAGCCCCTCGGCAACGTCACTTGCAGGGCGAGTGGGGTTGTCGATAGAAAAGGATCCGATCTGGCGAATGCCGAGACCGATTGAGAGACCTAAGTGGTCGAGTGGCTGGACCTTTTATGAAAGGCTACCTACGTATCCCGGAGGAATCAAGCCAGCCGTAGTTCGAGCATCACTAGATAGGTTAAGAACGATGTCGAGGATCCTTGAAATTTTGACAATTAATGGAGGATGTCACCGATTGACAATTACCGGAGGCCGGTCACCTAATTTGACAATTATCGGAGGCCGTCACCTAATTTGACAATTACCGGAGGCCGTCACCTAATTTTGACAATTACCGGAGGCCGTCACCTAATTGACAATTACCGGAGGCCGTCACCTAATTTGACAATTATCGGAGGCCGTCACCTAATTTGACAATTACCGGAGGCCGTCACCTAATTTGACAATTACCGGAGGCCGTCACCCAATTTTGACAATTACCGGAGGCCGTCACCTAATTTGACACCATTACCGGAGGCCGTCACCTAATTTGACAATTACCGGAGGCCGTCACCTAATTTGACAATTACCGGAGGCCGTCACCTAATTTTGACAATTACCGGAGGTCACACCTAATTTTGACAATTACCGGAGGCCGTCACCTAATTTGACAATTACTCGGAGGCCGTCACCTAATTTTGACAATTACCGGAGGCCGGCCACCTAATTTTGACAATTACCGGAGGATGTCACCCGATTGACAATTACCGGAGGATGTCACCCGATTGACAATTACCGGAGGATGTCACCCGATTGACAATTACCGGAGGATGTCACCCGATTGACAATTACCGGAGGATGTCACCTAATTGACAATTACCGGAGGCCGTCACCTAATTTTGACAATTAATGAGGATGTCACCCGATTGACAATTACCGGAGGGTGTCACTCGATGTTATCCCGTTATAACGGAATAACGGAGATCGAAAGAGAAAGAGCGAAATGTCATTCTTCCACCTTGGAATGACGGAGATCGAAATAAAGCGAAAAGCCGAATGTTATTCCGTCATTCGGAAATAACGGAGATCGAAATAAAGCGAAATGAGGTCGAATGTTATTCCGTCATTCGGAAATAACGGAGATCGAAATAAAAGCGAAATGTTGTTGCCTTCTCGGCAATAATCCGATAACGGAGAATTTCCTGAGGAATCGTTATCCCATTTGGCGATAACGTAGAATTTCCCTGAGGAAACGTTATCCCATTTGGCAATAACGGAGGATTTCTGAGGAAACGTTATCCCATTTGGCAATAACGTAGAATTTCCGGAGGAAACGTTATCCCATTTGGCAATAACGGAGATCGCGAAAAAGGATGGATTTTGTAAAGAAGTAGGAAAGACTCGATAATGGACGCATTCGATAATTTTATTGTAAAGAAAGTGGGATGTACCTGATAATTTTTGTAAATAGAATTAAAAAATGCCAAAGGCAAATAAAACGAGCCACAGAGGTAAATTTGTAAAATAGGCCACGGGGGCACTGGAGGGAAAACTGGATTGATATGATTGAAAATGCCAGGGGCACAAAGGGTAAAAAAAAGCCTATGGGGGACAAAATTGTAAAATGGAGCCTACAGGGGCAAAAATTGTAAAACCCAGCCACATGGGCTAAGTATGTCGCACGACTTTGTATGCCAAGAGGCTAGGTTTGTCGCGTGACAAAGGTAGCCTGAACTGTACTTTACAGAACCTTTTGGAACTGGAATGGAATCGTTACACAAAGTTAGAATTGGGTGACCAAAAGAGATTACTTACCCGGCCTTCTTGGGACAATGGCAAAGAGATATTTGGTCCCTTCCTATAAGGATGGAAACGGTGACCTAGGAGGTCAAACAACCAATCCTACAAGGAATGTGCCAAATCAAAAGGGGTGACCAATGTGGTCAAAAATTGGACTTTTATGAAAAGCTTATGCACTATCGAGGAACGGGGAAAGAAAAGGTGACCAAAGTGGTCGGATGGCTGAACCTTTTATGAAAGGCTACCTACGTATCCCGGAGGAATCAAGCCTTGATCGTAGTTCAAGCTTCATCTAGACAGTTTAGGAATGATGTCTAGGATTCTTGAGGTTTTGACGATTAGTGGAGGTCGTCACCTGAGGAAGCTAAAGCTTACGTCACTATCGAGTAGATAGAGGCAGCTATAACTGGAAAACTTGAGCATACTTCTCAATCTGTGATAGAGGTAGCCAAAGTTGGATTTTTGACAATTAGGAAACTGTCGCCTGGTGTTATCTTGTTATAACAAAAGTAACGAAGGCTCTTTTGGGAGAAAATGTATTATTAGCAATTGGCACGTTACTTGAGCCTAGGGGTGATTTTTTCTTGGTAGAGACTGGGTCTGGATGTACATATGGAATGTGTTTGAGACGGGTTTCAAGTAGGTGGGGTTGTATCCCTTGGGTGCGGACTGAACCGCTGCTGTTGCTGAGATTTTGTCAACGTGGACTAGAATTCCCTCTTGGGCTGGGACTGGGTTTGAACCTCAGGTCTCGGTGAATGTTCCTTTCTCACACTCTGGCATTTGAAGCTGATGCTGACAGGCTTTTACAACCAAAGCAGATGTTGGAGTGACCAAACTTTTCTTCTAGGGATGGATACAACTTATCAGAGCCCCGGTCTGAGGAAGAACTCTCTGCAAAGCCCCATGAAAGATCCTTTCACCGGCAAAGCTCCGTTGGATGAACTGAGCAAAGCGAGGTCTTAGGTTTTGAAGAAGTGACTTAATGAAGCCCCAATCTGATGACCTAGCGAAAATCCCAATATGATTGGTACTGCGGAAGTGATCCTGAGGTTGATCTGAACAAAACTGAATTCATCTAGGGACCTAGTGAAGAACCCGATGCGAACCCCGAAAATGGCTAAAGAAGCCCCAGTTTAAAGGAATGCTTGGACAAAGTCCCAACCTTGAAGAGTTTCGAGGCAGCCCTAATGCGAATTGTAGCAGAAAAGGGAAAACCTATCATTTTTTTTTAGTCAATCAGTCAACCTTAAGAAGATGTGAAAGAAAAGATTCTTAGAAATTTATACATGCAGGGGCATATTTTTCGAAAGATGGGAATAGATCCCGATTTTGTTTTATTTTGATGGCCTTATTTTGACGTAGGCACGGAACTCGCTCTGGGTTTGACTCTTTTGAGAGAGTATAAGCGTAGAAGGGTTTGTAAAAGTGTATGGAAGCCCCCGCCGATTTAAAATAAGTATTTAGCACTATTTTTCCTAAGATGTAGAAAGAGAAGACTTGTCAAGACATCTGAAAACTTGTTTTATTTACAATGATCACCAGATTGCTTAAAACCCTTTATTAATGTTCGGGTTATTCAACCACTAATCTCGATATGAACGAACATTGTGATTAATCATGAGGAGAAAGTCAACCGATGTCGCGGATCAAGGTTGGCTGGTGTGAAAGAAAGGTTTGTGTATAAGGAGGTCATTGATGAGACCGGGTTTTCTCGGGATTTGATCGTGTCCATGGGAGAGGTCATTTGATGAGACCGGGTTTTCGGGAATTTGAATATGCTTATGACCGACCATTGTCAAGCTTTGCCTACGTTCCCCTCATTGTGAGGAGCTCAGGTCGCCGTAGTTCGGCCTTGGCCGGATTGTGTTTGGTTTTGGGAAATGGGATTTGTGGTTCCTTTAGTGGAAAGTTTTGGATGAGAAGATTGGATGATGAGGCGTGGGCCTCGGGATGATTCCTTGACCAAGTCATTCTTGAACGGCTGCTTCTGATTGCTTCCTCTTTCATTGGGTAAGAAAGGATTTGCACGTGCCTACAGGCTCTGGCTTTGCTTCGGCCGCCCCATTGTTATCGACAACTTTTGTTCTTCGAGCTTTGATTTTGCCTGTCCGTCAAGCTTTTGATGGGCGGTGCTGGGTCCTTGGCCTCATTTTTTTTCTTTTATTTTTATGTGCAACCCTGTTTTTTGCCTAGACCGCCCTTTTTTTGGGATTTTCAGCCTAGCTGGGCATTACTCTTTTTGCACTAAGATTTTTCCCTTCTTTTTTTATGTGCAACCCTGTTTTTTGCCTAGACTGCCCTTTTTTTTTTTTTTTGGGGATTTTCAGCCTAGCTGGGTATTACTCTTTTTGCACTACATTTTTTTTTTTTTGAAGCACCTGAGGGCCAAGGCGAGCCCCTGCTTGAACATTCTTGATACCCTTGAGGTCTGAGGCAAGCTCTTTGGTTGTTGTTGACATGGGGTCAATCTTTCAAAGCTGAGTGGCCTTTTGTTGTCCCTTGTTGCCGCCGTCGTTGACTTGGTCAAGATGAAGGTGGGGGCATGATTGGGAAAGTGTATGGCTTGATGGAGGCCTTTTGTGGGGTAAGGAAAGTGTATGGCTTGATGGCATTAGTTGACTTTCTCACACCGATTAATCAGAACGTTAATTATTTCGAGAGATTATTTGTTGAGCAATGCAAGTGATCATATAAAATAAAACCATTTCATTAAATGTAATGTAGGTGTGCAAATAATGTCTTAAGTCTAGCAAGAAAAGAAGACTCTTTTATAGAAAATTGAAGATTCAATACAATGTCCGTAGAGGACTTAATTGAAAGGAAAAAATACTAGGACCTACGAAGGTCGACTGAGAGACTATTTTTCTTTTTCTTCCTTTTTTTTTTTTTTTAAGGATAGGTAAACCCTAGTCTAGTTACTCTTCGCGGGTTGGACTGCCAGGGAGCTTGAGCTTTCCTTCGTAGATCAGCCACTGAATTTCTTTCTTCAGCTCCACACACTTGTCTGTCACATGACCATAATGCTTGTGGTACTCACAGAACTTGGCCCTGTCAACTCTACTTGGGTTTCTTGGCTTATGATTCTCGAGAGGTGTGAGAAGGCTTCGTTTCACCAAATCGTTGAAAACTTTGCTCATGGGCATCCCAAAATCATCAGGCTGACGTTTCTGACCTTGCACTTCTTGAATTGACCTCTTGTCATAATTTTCTGTCTTTGGCCCATGGAGGTTCTCGAGCTTCCCATTTTCTATCAACTTCTGGATCTCATGCCTCAAATGGATGCAATCATCAGTGTCGTGCCCATGGTGTTGATGGAAAAGGCAATGCTTGGACTCATCCAACCGAATACTGGGGTTCCTGGGCTTCCAATTCTCCAAAGTGGCTTTATTTCGCTTTTCTTTCACTAGCTCTTCCGTAATCTTGCTTAAAGGCATCTCTCGTATTGTTAAAGTGAAAGGAGCGAGGTTTTCGGGGGGACCTTGTTATTCTCAAGACCTCGCATTCCCATTGTCCAATTGGTTCCACTGTTGGATTTGGCTGAAGGAAGCTGTGACATTCTTTCCTTTGTGAGGGACTGGTGCTGAGCCAGGCACGGTGGCTGTTTGGCGCTGTTGGCATTGAGTTATGCTTGGTGGAGTCATTTCCTTGCCTGGTTCGACATCTTGGGTCAAGGGAGTATTGATACTCATGAGGTCAAGCTTCTCCCCGCATCCTGCTTCACTTGCTCCATCAACATTGCCACATGGGGGTCAACGGGGACTCTCGGGCTACCTAACTGGCAACAAGGACTTGTAGTAGCAAACCGACGGCTGAATTCATTAAGTCCTGTAGGTAACAAATGAAAACTCGGTTCATCCTTTGGCAACTCATGATCGCATTCAGCGGGTATAAGGGCTTAACATAGCCACATATCTCAAACCGATTATGTGAGGTTGGAGCATAAACCGCAGAGTATTGGCCGAGACCGAGGGATAAGTGGGGTGAAATCCAATCCGCTTCCGGAGAAGCCGAGGGCAATGGGGCCCCCGATGAGCTGGGATGTTGGAAAGGATCGAGGAGAAGTGATCCTTGGCAAGGGATCATATGCGGATGGGGGAAGGTATTGGCTATAGGCCGGGGAAGCTGAGATGGCCACTTCTGGAGTCTCATCTTCGACCACTACCAGAGAACCGTTGGACTCAATTGTTACTTGATTCCATTGCGGCGAAGAGCACCGATGAGCAATGACAAACAGCTCTTCATGATCCTTCCTGGCATTTTCCAAAGCCAGGACTAACTCTTCCTTCCTAATCATCTCGATTTCCCATACCCTCACCGTTTTCTCACAAATCCGCCATTCGACTCTCTCCGAGCCGGATTAATAACCGTCTCAACTCGAAAAGCCGGTGCCGACCCAGTACTCTCGCTCACTTCTTTTTCGCTCCGGAAAGGGATAGGCAAGGTTTAGACTCGGGATATGTAAGGTTTAGACTCGGGGATAGGTAAGGTTTAGACTCGAAGGTAAGTGTTTAGGCTGAAGGCTCAAGTAACATGCCCTTATCGCTTTAACTTTTGCTCGAAACGCATTTTCTCCTAATCCTAATTGATCGGAAAAGATGAGACCTTGAAAGGTCAAGATTGGAAGTAGAGATCGGACCGAAGGGGGTCACGATTAAGGATTTGACCATGAAAGGTCGAGTCGGGAAATCGGAGATTGGACCGAGGAGGTCTCGATTAGAGATTGACCATGAAAGGTCGGGATAAGGAAAACGGAGATCGGACCGAAGAGGTCTCGATTAGGGATTTGACCATGAAAGGTCGGGATGAGGAAAACGGAGATCGGACCGAAAAGGTCTCGATTAGGGATTTCAGAGATAGGAACATGCAATTATGATTACACTAATTGTTCAAGTTTACTTAAAACAATGTCTTTTATTAATCTCTAATTGGTTGGAAAAGGGGTTCTGCCCTTCTTTTTCACAACTACTCTAGATCCTGGATCAGTGGGTTCCGTCACTACGTCTATAAGCCCCTCGTATTTCACCTGTATTTCGACCTCCCAGGTGGGATGCCCGGGTGAGGGTCCTATAGGGCACGCGGATCCCACCGACCGAGAGTAAAGAACGCTCCTATCGGGTCTAGCGGGTCATAGACCTTTCGACGCACGAGCGATGCGGATTATAGTCAAGGCAATACCGGAAAGTCTCGTCTCTCGCCTTGATGGATCTTTGACGAGTTTCGCTTGAGCGAATGACGGTTTTTTTGCCTTTCGGTAATGTCCGAGAATATAATAGGCCTGGGTCGGGCGGCAAAAGCCGGATGACACAAAGTGTCACATTGAACTTCGTTGCATACGCAAGGCGTGAGTCGAATCGAAGTCAATGCCGGTCAAGATCTTGCCAATTTTTCCTTGTCGGAATTTTGGCGAGCTTCGCTGAGCGAAAGATCTTTTGATTTTTGGCAAAGACTTGGTCTTGACTCTTACGCATTCCGTGCGGGTCAAGGTCAATAGTCAATGTCGGAGTCAAGATCCCACCGATTTTTCCTTGTCGGAATTTCGCGTAATTTCGCTTGAGCGAAAATCTTGGCTTCCGTTATGAGCTAAGGCTTGACCTTTACGTGGGTATGCAACTCGGGCTATACGACACGGACTAGACCAAAAACCAACCAAAAGTCACGGTTTTTTGAAACGTGTGACACGGACTGTGCATTGGTCGACACCGGGCCGCCATGGGGAGGTTGGGATGATTCCGTGCGCGCCCGGGAGCATCGTAAGGCCGTCCGTGATCACACTGAACCACCCTCGGGTTTGAAGGACGTGCGTACAAAGTGTACAGATATATCAGTGCGCGCGTAGTGTGCGGTCTCCTAAAAATATTCCTTTTGAGTTAAAACAGAGATTTTCGTAAATGTGTTTTAAAGGAATGATTTTCGGGACGGGGAAAATGCAACACATAAGCACGTAAATTTTCTCGGGAGCCCCGGTCATGGAGCTGAATAGCCCCAAGCTGCTAGGATCGCCAGATAACCATGATTTTTCCTGGTGGAATTGCCACCGAGGTCGTATGGTCAGAATCCTATGAGGATTGAGCCGTACGACTGCCTGGATCAATTTTCCAGGTTCCACTCCTTTTGCTATTTTTCGGGTTGTTTCCCGTTCAAAGTATGCACAGATTCCAAGATGCAAATGATGCAATGCATGGTAAAGAAAGCAAGCACGATTAATGAAATCGGCGATGGGAGTCTAACCCGCTCAAAGGGAAAAAATTATTTTTTTTTTTTCGAAAAAGGGATACTGGTACGTGGGATTGTTAAACCACCTGGTTATCCCAAGCCCCGGGTTAGGGAGCGATACAGGAAGGGTAAGTGGGGTCCACCTATATACCAAGTATCGATTTTGTTTTGAAAATAAAGCTTTTCTCCTTTGGATTTCCCCCATGAGTCGCCAAACCGTGAATGTGTGCCCAAATTTTTGTTTATTGGAATTCACGCGAAGTTTGAAGACATCCGAGTTATTTGAAAACGGAGTCGCCACGCCATTTTGATTACCTCAAAACTTTGAAAAAGGTTTTACTTGGGTTCGGAGGTTAAGTTACCCTTTGGGAAGAACGTTTGGCGTTCACCCAAAGTGCTCTTGCCGGAGCAAGTCTCCCAAGATTTCATTACTCGTGCTTGCTTGCGTGCTTTCTTGTGTGCATGTGTTTGAAAATAAGGAGGGAATGTCCCAAGTTGTCTTCCGGACGTACAAACCATTTGTTGGTTGTCGCTCGGGATTCCTTGGAATTTTATGTATTCGGGATTATGATCCCGTCCTCATCTTATGACTTGTGATCATCGCATTTTAAACCTCGGGACCCTCGGGACTTGCGTGATCGAGAGAATGACTCTCTTTTGGTCAAAGATGAGGTTCTTTAGAAAAGGAGGGTCCTTAGCCCATCAATCCTACGCTTTAAGACGGTCGAGCTCGTATAGATGCTTCATACTCTTTCTTAAGCGATAATCGGAGATATAGGGTTCAAGGTGTCCCTTTCTAAAGAGATCATGAACCTTTAATGGAAGGAACGATGTAAAGATAGGATCTTTTACACCGGTCCGCTCCAAGGTTATTAATGGGGACATGGGGAAATGTATGATAAAAATGACACTTTAGTGAAAAGATGACATTTTTGGGTTGCAAATGATGCTTTTTGATTTAAAGAAGTGATCTTTATTGCAAAGGATGCATTTTGAATGTAAAGACATGATTTTTATGCAAAGGATGCATTTTAATTGAAAAAGATTGTATTTTTATATGCAAAGGATGCATAAAGATGACATTTTTATTGGAAAATGGGGGTTTTAGGTGCAAAGGATGCACCTTTATGGATAAAGACTACATTTCTAATGACAAAGAATGTCTAATGCATGCAAAGGGGGAAAAGGGGATAAAGATATGATCTTTATGATAAAACTACCAAGTCCCAAGCAAGATAAATGCAATGTATGAATGCAATGAGCAAATATAATCACATATAGCAATTTAAGATGCAAGGTTAGGGCGTGCGAGGTTACCAATGGCTTCCTCTTCTTCTTTGGACGGAGCTAGGAGGAGGACTTGATCTTGGGATCTTCAAGGAGGAGGGAGGTGGCTTCTTGGCCTTCTTCTTCACCTTCTTGGACTTCCAAAGAACTCTTGGGAGTGTATTTTACGTATTATGTGTGATGGTGGATGATTTTTGTGTGTGTAAAATGGGTAGAGGAGGCCTCTATTTATAGGCGAGTGGAAAAAAGGCGAAAGAGGCCGTATGGCTTCATTTGCGGCAAAAGAGGCCGTATGGCTACATTTGTCCGTCGGCCCGCATTTTTCCAGAAACATGCAAGGTGGCATTCCTAGAAGGTCGGCGAAAGAGGTCCGTATGGCTTCATTTGCGGCAAAAGAGGCCGTATGGCTACATTTGCCGCCGATCCGCATTTTTCTAGAAACATGCAAGGTGGCATTCTAGAAGGCCCTTTTCCTAGATTCTACGCTCAAATTCAATATTCTTGGCGGTGTCCTTCCTCCCTTGGAAAGTTTGGAAAAGTTCCCGAATCGCCCTCGAACTTTATGAAAGTTTGGGAATTGCCGAAACTTAACCGGAAGGCATGAGCCAGATTTGGGTACTTACACAAATGCAGAAACATTCTGGACTATCTATATATTGGATAACCTTCCCGACAACACACTCCCGCAATATATGCGATGCCAAGATAGACATGAAGATTTTGGGTATTATAACGTCACCGTAGGAGACACTTTATATTTTACTACCGGTCATTTTCCTTTTGTAAAACGCCTATTTTGGTGCCATTTCTATTGGGGCTCAAAAAATAAAGTTTTTGATGTTTTTAATGAAGAATGGGCGATGATTGTGTACCCAAAGGATTGAAAAATCGAAACGCTTGTGTGTGGAAAATGACTGCAAATGGCTTTTATTTTTTAAAGTACACCGAAGAAGGTAATACATGGGAGAAGCGGTATGATTGGTGATAAATATTTTTATTACATGTGTTGCTTTGTTTCATATTGAAGTATCAAATAATTATATCTATATTTTTCTGAGTTATTATTTCATCTAACTTGATTCCTCCTACTTCTTGCATTACAATGTACATACTATGAAAATAGTCAAAGAAAAAAGTTTCATTTATGGTTGTTCACTCCCCTTCACACGAGTCCCTACAATCTAAATAATAATAATAATATTAGAGTGACCACCTTTATAAATTTAATGCTAATTGATTTCATTTTAAGTGATAAAAATAGGAAGGTTAATTTATGGCCCCATCCCACCCAATCAAAACAATTGATTTTATTTTAAGGGAAAATGTTATAACTTGGCTATAATCCACTTAATTACAAGTAAATGATGAAATTGAAATAAAAATGTCTTTGATTGGAAATTGGAAAGAATATCATTCTAGATTAAAGTAATCTTTAAATGATAATATTTAATGGGATTATTTATGACTAATAACATTTCAATAGTGTCACCGTCGACGAATCCAGACATAATTTCCGTTAGAACAGATACTAGATACTGTTGGATAAAATCTTGTAAATATAGAAAGGAAAACAAATTACAACATTGAAAATACAGTATACAACAATTTAAAAACATAAAAAGAAAGATACAACCGTGTTTGATCTCTTCATTGGGGTTGTCCATCTTTAATCTCTTGTATCCGAGTCGTGTGAGAACACACTCTCCTTAAGACTAATTCGTCCTCCTCTCTACGAGTGCTTGAGGTTTCAACGGGCGTTAGTCTCCCAGGATAAAACGGATTAACCGGAACCACTCCGCACTTGAGCTTTCCGGCGAAATGAACTATAATGCTTGGATAATATCACCATTCCAATTATTCAAGGAGGGCAAAGGAAGAAGATGAACAAATTGCAAGAGGGTAGATTGATGGAAAAAGCTTCTTTTTGTGTGTTTTTCTCTTATCTTTATCTCTATTTTATTTTTTTCTCTTCACTTCAAAGAGTTGTGGGTATTTCTTTTATAGCTCAAAACTCCCCAAAGATTAACTCTCCAATTAATCCACATATTGATGATAATCTTAATTCAACAATTAACATTGCCATCAATTTCTTTTTGGAGTTTCATTTGCCGATCATAAATGGACATTAACCTTGGAAGTTATTCTTGGAATTAATCTTGAATTAAAAGAAATATAATTCAATAAAAAATGGCCAAAACTATCAACTAGTTTTTCCATTCTTTTCACATGTGAGACACACTCACATCTCAACTTTTATCTATTTATTTAAGCTGTAATATTTTTATCATCCAATCTTCAAATTGAACAAATAAAATATCATTTTCATGTTCTCACGGAGTAGAATATGAACCCACAATAATCTTTGTCCAATGATAAACAATTTTTCCAAGGAAATGTACACAATTTCCTTCACACACAACATAAATCTTGTAAATATAGAAAGGAAAACAAATTACAACATTGAAAATACAATATACAACAATTCTGAAAAACATAAAAAGAAAGATACAACCGTGTTTGATCTCTTCATTGGGGTTGTCCATCTTTAATCTCTTGTATCCGAGTCGTGTGAGAACACACTCTCCTTAAGACTAATTCGTCCTCCTCTCTACGAGTGCTTAAGGTTTCAACAGGCGTTAGTCTCCCAGGATAAAACGGATTAACCAGAACCACTCCGCACTTGAGCTTTCCGGCGAAATGAACTAATATGCTTGGATAATATCACTATTCCAATTATTCAAGGAGGGCAAAGGAAGAAGTTGAACAAATTGCAAGAGGGTAGAAGAAGATTGATGAAAAAAACTTCTTTTTGTGTGTTTTTCTCTTATCTTATCTCTATTTTATTTTTTTCTCTTCTCTTCAAAGAGTTGTAGGTATTTCATTTATAGCTCAAAACTCCCCAAGGATTAACTCTCCAATTAATCCACATATTGGTGATCATCTTAATTCAACAATTAACCTTGTCATCAATTTCTTTTTGGAGTTTCATTTGCCGATCATAAATGGACATTAACCTTGGAAGTTATTCTTGGAATTAATCTTGAATTAAAAGAATTATAATTCAATAAAAAATGGCCAAAACTATCAACTAGTTTTTCCATTCTTTTCACATGTGAGACACACTCACATTTCAACTTTCATCCATTTATTTAAGCTGTAATATTTTTATCATCCAATCTTCAAATTGAACAAATAAAATATCATTTTCATGTTCTCACGGAATAGAATATGAACCCACAATAATCTTTGTCCAACGACAAACAATTTTTCCAAGGAAATGTACGCAATTCCCTTCACACACAACATACTTTTCCAACAATCCCCCACATGAAGGAAATTGAGGACGAGATTGGTGATAGAGTCCGGCAGACAAAAACTTGCATACGAAGGTGTGGGGATATTGCCCATTGAACCTCCGCTCGAACTAGCATATTTACTCTACTCGCAAGTCAATCATATACTAGACACAAGTAATGTCCTAACATATTTCATTTCTCATAGCTATGTTCGTTCATGGCCCTGAACATAATGCCTGGTTCTGTGAGAGGGTCTAAGAATTGAGCCTCACACAATTCTCCTCGAAGCGGCCCCACTTCCTCTCACATAGGTGATTTCTTAAAAGTAACCCGTATTACCCCGCTCGAATTTTAGACGCGTAAGAATCATTAAAAGCCATAGGCTTATCCTTGTCCTTTCGGGATGTCACTAATAGGAATGGAATTGGGGTTGATTCCCCCACAATGACGCTACAAGTCTTTTAACAGTTAGGTTGTCCCATTGAATCTAGTTTTTTTGGGTCTCCAGTCATCTAGATTGGGTTTTCCGCTGTGTTTAACTTTTAAGAGGCTTACGTCTCATTCCCCTCATCGAACTTTCAACTAACTCTCTATTTAACCCTTTGGTTAACGGATCCGTTTATAATTTGACTTCACATTGTCAAATTAGTTGAGAGTAGTTATTTAATGGTATTATGTCTTAGACATAAATGTCTAGACTACCATTACACACATTGCTATATGTCATGTCAATCATAAATTGACTTTAGCAATATAACATCTTGCTACCACAAGCTTTATCCATGGGACAAGTGTTAACGCAAATTCTAAACCCTAAACCTTATATATCTCATACCCTAACCCCTATACCTTAAATCATATTTATACCCCATACCCTAAACCCTAAATCATATATCTAAACTCTAAAGTATATAAACATATACCCTACAAGAAAGTTAGTTATTAACGGTAGTCATTTAAGGCGGCATACACGGAGGCGCCGTATATAACTACTCATTACGGCGGTACAAACGGAGCCGCCGTATATAACTCAATATATATGACTACCTACGATAAACGCCGTAAATATAAAAAGTATATACGGCAACCTTCATTGGCCGACGTATACGAAATACATATATACGGATATCGTATTAAATTTGACATATACGTGGGTTTTGTGCTGCCGTATATATTAATATTATGGCGGTTTGCACGGAGCCGACGTATATATTACTATATACGGCGGTCTATACGTAGCCGCCGTATATAGTAAGACCGCGAAATGAAATCTCCCCAATCTTCCCTCTCTATTTCCGCGCAAAAAAAGAAATTTCCCAAAAGGCGTTTACCTAAACCAATTTCATCGATCTGAGCCCTAATCAATTTCGTCGATCTGAGCAAGGCGACAAGTTAGTCTACCTCTTTCTCTTGTTCAATTCATACGGCGTTACCCAAAATCTAGGGTTTGAGAAATTTCCAAAAACCTAACGAATTTCATCGATGAAGGGAGGCAGTTGACGATCTAAGCGGGCATCCTATAGAGTTTGTAGATATTGTCGGGCTTGAGAAGGGAGGCAGTAAAGGGGAGGTGAGATCCTTTTTTTTTTCAAGTTCCTTTCATTTTTTAGTATAAAATTCAGTTTTTAAGAGATTTTTTTCCAAGAATGGCTGACATTTTTTATTTAAATTTTTATTACAATCTCCTTTAAATATACTTTTACATGCTAAGCACACTCATAATAACAACAACAATGGCGTAGCTAAGTACATTCATATAGACATGTGGCACATTAATTGGCAAGGTCATATTCACAAACTAAAAATTAGCAAAAAAACCTTCAGAGGTTACTTTGATTTATCTGATGGCCCAACCTTGAGTTCTAGAGTAGCGAAGTACATTCATTTCTTTAAAAAATCTTAACTTTTTTTTATATAATTTTTTGTAAAAAATTTCACTACTAACTAATATCTCAAATAGTTTTATTTATCCAAAAAAAATTAAAAAAAAATAAAAAAGTAAATGCTATTGTCTGTCTCTCTTTTTTCTATTATATACTTTCATTTCTTTAAAAATTCTTAACCTTTTTTATATATAATTTTTTGTAAAAAATTTCACTACTAACTAACATCTCAAATAGTTTTATTTATACAAAAAAAATAAAACTAAAACTAAAAATAAAAAAGGAAATGCTATTGTCCGTCTCTCTTTTTTCTATTATATACTTTAATTTCTTTAAAAATTCTTAACTTTTTTATATAATTTTTTGTAAAATATTTCACTACTAACTAGCATCTCAAATAGTTTTATTTATTCAAAAAAATTAAGAAAGTAAATGCTATTGTCTGTCTCACTTTTTTCTATTATATACTTTCATTTCTTTAAAAATCTTAATTTTTTTTATATAATTTTTTGTAACAAAATTCACTACTAACTAACATCTCAAATAGTTTTATTTATCCAAAAAAAAATTTAAAAATTAAAAAAGTATATATGCTATTGTCCGTCCCTCTTCTATTATAAACTTTTATTTCTTTAAAAATTATTAACTTTTTGTAAAAAATTTCACTAGTAACTAATATCTCAAATAGTTTTATTTATCCAAAAAAAAAAAGTATATATGCTATTGTCCGTCCCTCTTCTATTATATACTTTTATTTCTTTAAAAATTCTTAACTTTTTTTATATAACTTTTTGTAAAAAAATTCACTAATAACTAACATCTCAAATAGTTTTATTTATCCAAAAAAAATTAAAAAAGTATATATGCTATTGTCCGTCCCTCTTCCATTATGTACTTTTATTTCTTTAAAAATTCTTAACTTTTTTAATATAACTTTTTGTAGAAAAATTCACTACTAACTAACATCTCAAATAGTTTTATTTATCAAAAAAAAAAAATTAAATTAAAAAAAGTATACTCCCTCCGTCCCAGAACAAGTGACACAGTTACTGTTCCGCACGGGAATTAAGGAAAAAGTGAAAAGGTTGATGTAATGTGAGTGTAGATAGTTAAGTAGGAGAGAGAATGAGTGGAGAGAATAGTAAATTATAATGGTGTTGTGAGTATTAAAATAATGTAGGAGAGAGAATGAGTGGAGGGAATAATAAAGATTCTTTGCCATTTTAGGAAGTGTGACTTATCAGTGGGACGCCCAAAATAGCAAAGTGTGTCACTTGTTGTGGGACGGAGGGAGTATATGCTATTGTCCGTCCCTATTCTATTTTATACTTTTATTTATTTAAAAATTCTTAACTTTTTTATATAATTTTTTGTAAAAAAATTCACTACTAACTAACATCTCAAATAGTTTTATTTATCCACAACAACAACACCGCTCCAATGGCTGGGGCTAGGCAATTATAAGGCGTGATTGATTATTCAATTTTAGGCGTTTGGTCAAGTTTGATATGGTTACCGCGTTCTCCGCGAACTCCTCCGCCAAATTTGTGGAATGTGTCAAAATTGAGATCGGGGTTTTAGATCTAGACAAAGAGAGAGGGGGGGAGGGAGAAGCGTGCAAAGGAGAAAGCTTGGCACTGGTGTAGGTGAAGGGGAAGGATTCGGGAACCATGATGAAGATCAAGGATTGGAAATTTCTTTGATTTGGGGCAGCATGATGAAGATGAAGAGTGAATTCAAAAATTACAATAATACCCTCATTTGTGTATTGATATAGGTAAGGGTACTTTGGGCATTTTGAAAAATTATTTGACGGTAAGTTGAACGGAAACGGGTCGAGGGGAGAATCTGATGGTAAAAGTCAACATGTAGGACCAAACGAATTAATTTTTTAGTATAGGGACCAAATAAATGATTTTTGTAAAGTCGAGGGACCAAAAAATTAATTAAATATTTTAATTTTGTATCATTCCTTTGAAAATATCATAATCAAAGACAGCGATGGAATTTTGGAATTTCCGCCTCTATTCAGCGACGAAAAAGTCTGAAGCTGATTAGTGACGGAGGTTCCGCAGCTATTTAGCTACAGAACAATCCGTCACTGACCAGCAACGGAGTGTACCGTAGCTATCAGATACAGAAAATTCTGAAGCTAATCAGTGACAGAGGTTCCGCTGCTATTTAGCTACAGTCGTGTCGCTGACCAGCGACGAAAATATCATATCAGCGACGGAAATTAGGAATATTCAAAAAATATGCTTTGTTAGCGACGGAAACTTTCGTGTCTGTAAAGCGACCAAATGTCCATTGCTGGTCAGCGACGGAAATATCGAATCAGTGACGAAGAAGAAATGATATTCTGAAAAAGATGTTTTTCAGCGACGGAATATAGTGACGAAAATATTTCCGTCGCTAATTTGAAATCAGCGATGCTAGTCCATCGCTAGAATGATTTTTCTGTCGCTGTTACCTCCATCGCTATTCACCCAGTTTCTATTAGTGAATTTATTTTTAGGTACACTATCCATAGATTAATTATATGATCAATAATCCAAATGATAGGATGCTGAAATTCTTATTGACTTAATTTTTATTAATGTTTCTAGACTTTGGCAAGGGTGACTAGGTGTGCTCCGGGTGTGCTCCGGGCGTGCAGGTAAGGGATTATATCTCTATTTAGTTATTTGATTCTCGTACCGTCTCAATTGGTTTATGCTTTCACATATTTCTTTGATATGTCTGTTCCATGAAGCGTTTAGATTGACCATATGTCAGTATTTGTTTTAATTCTCTCGATTAGCGTTCTTTGATAAACTTTTTGATCTTTGTTAATATCACGTATTTTGTTATCCATACGTGTAACGTTTGTGATAATAATTGTTTGTATTTCATGTTATTTGATTATTTGAGATGTGTTTCGTTTTGTATTTCATCAATAATCACTAAGTTAGACACTCGCATTGGCGAGGTGTATTTGATTTGGCCTGCTAAGGCAATTTTGTCCACCACTCAATAGGAGTGGTGGGGTGTTCCGGAATTACTGTTTAGAATGTTTGCTCTATATGAGATTTTGTTCCCTTCAAGAATATTTTGGTTTGACAAGGTCAGTAGACCGCTTATGTGATTACTGATATTTGTGAGCGATTTCATTATGTACATCTGGTATGTGACAGTTGTAGATAACTAGATCACTTGAGTTAATTTTATTTAGCTTATCAGTCCTATGACATTTCTAAAAATTTGTGAGTGGATTCATTATTTACGGATGGTATGTGACGGTTGTGAATAATTAAACCATTCGAGTCTGTTTCAATCTATCTGTCCGTCCTTTGGAATTCTGAAAGATATTGTGAAATTTTGAACGACGTGTGGTTTTGAGATTTGATAAATGATTATTTTGGAATTGTACTTTGAAAGGTATTTTGATCGTTATTTTGATTTTATACTCTTTGATATTCTTTCAGGTCAACTAGTCCTTTGTAACCGGAGGGGTTATATATTAACTTATTGAATATTTTTCGTTCATCCTTTCATATTCTTATTCTTTCAAGTAGGTAATGAGTAAGACAAGTTAGAAATAGCTCGAGAAGTAATCTTTAGGAGCGATTCAGTTCTTTGGATTTGACAAAATTTGAGTTTGGACATTGAGATAGGGAATGTTGAAAGCTATATATAACTAATTCCATGTAAAAAGAAAATTATTGTAAGTGTTATTTAAGGAAATTTTATGGTTTAAAATTGTAAATGGTGACGTGTTCATATTTTGGGCCCCGGAGTTAGGGGCGTTACAAGATTGGGCATTATGAGATAACATAAAAGGCGTTTGGAATTTATTGGTAAAATCGATTTCAACTATGATTATAAGGTAGAATATGAAATGTTGTATTTTATTGGTAAATTACACCATATCTTAAAGGATTTATTGGTAAAATCCCCTTTTTTTTAAAAGCCTCAAAATCATAGTTGATTTTAAAATATGATATTCGAAAAATGGATTTTAGGTTGGAGTGGAAATCGGAAGGGTTATAATTAACAACTAAATCAGAATAAATACTGAGAAATGACTAAATACTTACGCATAAGTTTAATGTACTAAACACGTGATGATTTAACTAGGTTTTTAACTTTTTTGTAAAAAATAAATAAAAAAATTGCCTATATTTTGTTACTTCAGCCCTTAGATGCGAAATTTGACTTATCAAACTCTTTTATGCAAATGGCCCCCAAAATATTATATTCTTTTTTGTAGCTTGCCCTTACAAATACTTAAATCTAAATTTTCTTGAAAGTTGGCCAAAGTGAAAAATGACATTATTTTTGGGTGGGAGCTCATGCAGCCAATTTTTTTTAAAAGGAGGTTAATATTATTTAGTGAATGAAAATTACTTTTATATACTCCCTCCGTTACACGTGAGTTGAGACAAAAAAAATTGGCACAATAATTAAAAAAAAGTAGGAGAGAGAATTAATGGAAGGAGGTGTGTGATTATGAAAAATAATATATGAGAGAGAATGAGGGGGAGGGATAGTAAATTGATTGGTGTTGTGAGTATAAAAGTAAAGTATGAAAGAGAATGAGTGGGAGAAATAGTGTAAAAACTTTGTCATTTTGAGCATTCTTCACTCACGTAAAACGAACGAAAAATAAAATCCACTCACGTGAAATGTAGGGAGTATATAATTGGGCAAAAGGGAGTCAAAATGGTATTATAAAACAATGTTTACCACAAGTAAAAATAAACAAAATTAATTATTTTAGTGTCACTTTTAAAACTTTACAGCTACTAGGTGGGAGGTGGTGATGTAGGGGTGTTTATGACCCGGTCTGATCAATTCTTTGGGAAAAAAATATGGAACCAGAATTAAATTAATAGTCTAAGTTTTATAGAAAATTGAAATCAGAACCGAATCACTACATCTAAAAATTTGATGCAGATTTCACTGATTTGACCCTGATATTGTTTTACTAATACATTACTTAAATTAAAGTTGTAATAATATGCATTAAACCGCTTATATTAAGCTCAAATATAAGAAAACTACACTAATGGGTATAACATTTTCCTTCGTAAACTTAGAAAACCTTTTACATCGTAACTAAATGACCAAAAAGAAGAATTACACATTCATACATGAATATATTTACCAAGTTGAGCAACAAAATTATCAAATGAAGTATTCTAGTGGCAAAACCTAACCAAGAAAATGAATATTTCATTATTGCTCTTCAAAGTTAACATAGTTACAATTTTTAAAAGTGGGTTAGAGAGATTGGATGAAGATTATACTCCCTCCGTCCCAAAATGTTTGTCTCATTTGACTTTTTTGTTGAACTTTGACCACAAATTTATGAGAGATTAATCATGTTCATGAAATTCTAAAAGTTGTTGTTGATAATATTATTAATGGTAAATCAATATAAATTTTTAGAATTTCATGAACATAATTAAATTCTCATATATTTATGGTCAAAGTTCAACTAAAAAGTCAAATGGGACAAACATTTTGGGAGGAGGGAATATGTTTGTATTAAATTATATAAATACATATCATTGCATCGGTTCAGTCCAAATTGATGTTATTTTCTAAGAACCGCATCGGATCGCATGCCAATTCAGGAAAAAATGGAGCCAAACCCTTAATATTGGTTCGGCTAGGTTTCGTTTTTAATTTGTTCAGTCCAGTTTCATTGGTCCGCTCTGATTGCAATTTTTTCTTGAATGCCCCTATGGTGATGGTCATATAAACCGTATGTGCGCAAGCTAAACAAACAAATGGTGGTCCGTGTTATAGTTCTCGACAATCTTCTCTCAATGTATTTTAGTGCACCACGCTCATTCAATGCTCTAAGGAAGGTATTTATAGTTTGTCTTCGTGGAGCCGTTGTCTGTTGAAGGTGGTTGAGTTGATGAGTTGGACTGACAAGCATTTAATGAATAATCATTTCCATTAAATGCAATGGATTTGCTGTACAAGCACGCTTGAAATATTCATTGGATAATAACCTTGGTGCGAGTACTGATAACCTGACCATTTGAGCATAGGTCAATGTAGAGCTTGAAATGGTTCTTGGTCAGATGACAACGGGAGTTATTCTACCTAAACTTAGCAAAGTGGGTGAGAACAACAAATACGAAGTCAACCAAAGATATAGCTTGTTGAGAATAGGTCTGACTGACTGATGGATGATGTACTTTGGTCAGCTACTGGTTGCTTAGCCGGTTACTCAATCGGTTACTTATCCAATTTCTCAGCCGGTTGCTTTGATGGTTACTCAACCGGTTACTATTCAACTTGTTATTGAACTTCATAGTTGGTTACTCTGAAACCAGTTGTTGGTCTTCAAGTCTTCAGATCATCAATTATTTGAGAGAGTTTGTAGACATCCCGCCTTGGACCTCTCATACCGTGTTCGCATACATAATCTTTTATTTTCTTATTTTTGTTGATCTTTTATGTCATTGGTTGAGTTCCTAACTGATCCTGTTAGTTTTGGACTAAACTTAATACTAAAAATTAACTTTAGTATTTCTTTTTGTCAAATATTGAAAGTCAAACTCCCGCGAGTTTGGGGTTTATGGCCAAACTCACGTGAGTTTCACTTCATAGGCCAAACTCTCCCGAGTTTTACTCCATATGCCAAATTTCCCTCATTATTTTATATATAACCCCCTTATTTTCATTACTCTTGGCTTGATCCGGGAAAAGCCATATTTTGGACTCTAAACCTTCCCTCTCCACCTATTAAAAGGCCATCACAACACCTTGAAATCCCTCCACAAAAAGCACCTATATTCTAGGCATTTTGCACCAAAACATCCCTTAAAACCATATTCTCTAAAAAGACTATCTCAAAATAATTTGACACTCTCAAGAATTATACAAAAGCAAGCCTTGGTTACAAGGCATTCCCGTGAGGTCTTCCGCACCATGTACTTTTCTAATTATGTTTAACTCTTCTTTTATTTGATCTTTTAACATGTATGAGATCCCCATTAAAAGGGAGATTAACAACGAGTACTTTACTTATTGAAGTTAGCGACGACTATCTCTCTAACATTCCAACTCCCCCTTTAAAACCCCTTATTTGATAATAATTGAATAAGCGTGACTTAGCGGACAATAGACTTAGAACACTTAAAGCAGCAAAGACCGATCATAAGGCCGAGCAGGACGTATGCCTAACACCTTCCCATTTTCGTAACCTAATCCCCAAACCCATCTCGAATCTTTGGATTATTTTCCATTAAAATCAAACAGACTAAGGTTTTCTTATATTTCCTTAAAATATAGGTGGCGACTCTAATAAATATGGATTAGACATCCTAGGGAAACTTGTCATATTTTTTCGGGGTATCTATAGTGGCGACTCCGTTGGGGCAAGTTTAAGTGGGTTAAACTTGTCGCATGCTTTAAGTGTTATTAATATTTTCATCTTCTGTTCTCAAGAGGGGTCATAATCGCACGAGATTGGCTTATACAACCAAAATCGCGCGAGTTTGATCCCTCTACCCAAAATCGTGCGAATTTTGCATCATGTTCTCTGGCATGCTTGTTCTGCTAACATCTTCTTCCGGAGTAGTTATTTATACTGAGAATGGGGGTATTCCCTGATCCAATGTGTTTCTGGAAAATGGCCCAGCTCGGGCGAATCTGGGTACTTAGGCCCAACTCGGGCAAATTCCATTGCCCAGGCGCAATTCGGGCAAGTTTGGCCCTTTAGAAAAGTCAGTCTCTGGGGCTGACTAAAAAGAAAAAATAGGGATGGACAGATTTCGAACATAAGCCTAAAAGGCCTGTACATTATTTATTGTTTTTGTTTCAGTTTTATTTGGTTTTACCGATCACGCGGGTGATTGGAGAGTTGTAATTTTCCTTTTATTACGTGCTTAATTTTTTTTCTAGTCCTTTTTATTCATACAAAATATTTTGACATCTAGTTGTACCTCACACCACGTGCACTCTTCATATATGAATTGTTTCACTATCGAGTCGCACAAGTATAACCTCAAACCCGTCGAGGGCCACCTAAAGGGGTTTCAATCTCCAATGATATTGGTTCCTCGTGAAGTGGTAATTCTCCACCACTACGTGCTCCAAAGACCACACCAATGATAGCCTTTATAGCCTCTTCAGCCTTGCACAAACCACACATTCTTAGATTAGGACATATGCTTAAGCAAAATACAACTTGTCCTAGGAGTTAGTATTGCTTTGTTAGAGGGAATATATGGTAAATGCCTCTTCTTAAAAAAGGAAATGGTTTAAAAACATGAATTAGGGCTAGAGAATTGTTATTCACCCCCGCAAGTTTACTTAATACCCCCGCATTACTAAGTTTACTTCTAAAAATTAAAACTACACCCCTATTATTACTATTATACCCTTTAAAACCCTTCTTGAAGCTCAACCGCTGCGACCAAAGTGATCGTCCGCCATTAATGGTGTTCATAGCAACCTTTTGAGATGGGTTTTTCGGTGGATAAATTCCGCGAACCAATCTTTGAATGACCATATCTCACTCGTTTTTTAGCCAAATTAAACAAATTAACTGGATATGAAAAGATCTCACAGAGAAGAACAAAACTCATGTTAACACTTTAAATCTGAATTTAACAGTGTCAAAAACAGCCATGAACATTCGAAAAAAACACAATTTTCAAAACTTAAAATTACAATAACTCGAGATCTACACAACCAAATTCAACGATTTTCGAATATGTTGTTCTACAAATCATAAGCTACGCAGGAATATATGAATTACACAAAATGAATCACAAATTGGTCATCAAATAATCAAACCCACTTGGTTCGATTTTGACCTAAAAACCAAAAACGAAAAACATGCAATTCAATCCATTCTTAGTGAGGGTTTGATCATCCATTTCATCCTCGTAATCTTCCAAAAGCTCTTCAAGAATCGCGTCATCCCCAGCATTCGAAATCTCCTCCTTGTTCTTCAACTGCTTGTACTCGTGACTTCCAGACGAAGATGGTGAAGATCTTGAGACGCATACTCTGGAATTATGAGTAGAATTGAAGCTCAGGAGCTTGCGTTTGTGAAGGTTTGGTGGAATCGGAACCAGAATTGGGGAAACATCAATTGATCTCAAACTACCACATGAAGCTGCCACTACCGATGACAAAATTGAGCTGCCATTGAAGAGGCATCCTCGAGCTGTAAACCTTGCCATTGGAGTTTGTGAATGGTGATCTTCCTTTCCCTGGTTGGGAATTTGTTTGATTGCTGATGAAGTAGATTAAAGTTGTGGAAATTATGAACTGCATATTTTTCGTTCTGGGTGTGAGAAAATTTGGGTTTGAAAATCTGCGAGTACAAACTGTGATGACAGTAGAGTCAATGGTGACGATGGATAGTGGCAGTGGTGGGTGGTGGATGGTTGCGGGAGTGGGTGGTGGTGAGTAGTGGTGGGCAACATATTAATGAGGGTAATAAAGTCATTTTAATTAACGAAATTTTTTTGAAAGTAGTAATGCGGGGTTATAAGTACCCAAATCTGGCTCATGCCTTCCGGTTAAGTTTCCCGGCAATTTCCCGGACTTTCCTAAAGTTCAGGGGCAATTTAGGAACTTTTCCAAACCTTTCGAGGGGCGAAGGACTTGCTAGGAATTAAAATTCCACGTAGTCCTTCGCTAGAAAAGCCCTTCTAGAAGGCCACCTTGCATGGTTCTAGAATAGGCTGAGTCATCTCAGGATAAGACCGCACGGCCTCATTTGCCCTGGGGTTACAGCCGTGTAAGTACCCCAATCTGGATCACACCTTTTCAAACACACGGGAAACACCGCAGACTCATCAACGCAGTCTCGACGACCCCTAGCACTCAAAACCCTCTCTAAACCCCCAGCCAAACCAAGGGAGGAGCCTTTCTGGGATAAAAAGGGACAAAAGGACCTTTCGGGAATTTTCAGGAAATTGGAAAAGCAATAATGGTCCGTACGGACCTCTTTGCTTTAATAATTACTGAATCTTCTTAAAGTCCACAATATTCCCTCAAATCCCGGGGAAAATGATTACCCTCATGCTTAGTTGGTCCGTACGGACCTCTTTGCATGCAAGATGGTCCGTACGGACCTTATTGCTCAGGTAACACCATAATTACAGAATATTCACCATCATCACATATTCCCTCAAATCGAGGAAAACCAAAAAACTGGATTACTGTGAGGTCCGTACGGACCTTCTTGCACCTAATCTCGGCACTATAAATAGAGGGCTCCCCCTCCTCATATTCACACACCTCCCACTTCTCTCTTCCTCCCTAAGCCTTCGGCTTCCTTCTAAGTCCTTCCGAGGCACTCCCGCCCTTTCGGATCCTTCCGAGGCCTTCCGAGCCCCTCGTGGTGCTCCGAAGCCTCCTCGAGCGCTCCCGCGACGCTCCCGCGCTGCCCCGAGGCACTCTCGAGGTACTCTGAGGCCCCTCGTGGTACTCCGAGGCCTTGCCTGGTCTTTCCACGGTGTCCCGGCTCTTTCCGAGTCAAATCGACGATCCCAAACCACGCCGAAACTCGCACGAGTGACTCGCCACCACAACGCACGCCGAACCTCCGCCCGAGTGATCCCGACGATCCCTACGCACGCCGAACCTCTCGCCCGAACGCAGCCTACAACCTCAACTCACGCCGAAACTCGTCCGCGTACAACCGGCATCTCCCGGGCAATCCCGATCCGTACCGGAACGCTACTCCGACCTCAAACACTATTCCTCAGCGGAAGACAGACACGAACCAACATTGGTAAGGCTTCCTTCCATCACTATTTCAATACATTTCAATACATAGTATACAATGTAGACATCCGATACAGCATGCATTTTTAAAAGCACACACACACACACAACATTTAAAGGATATTAGGGGTATCCGAAAGACTCGTTTTACGAGGCGACTCGGGTGAGCTCTAATATTCTAATATTCTCTTCCCGAGGAGTTATCTGACCTCCGAACTCAAAATCTCATCACACAAAAACAGTTTAAAATTATCTTTAAACTGATGCCCTTTTTCAATGTTTTGGGCTTAATAAAAACGGCGTGGCGACTCTACAAATGCGAAAACAAAACGGCGAGACACCGCCGCCAACGCGAAAGATGCCAGATGCCGGGGCTGCGAAGCCTATTCGGATCCGGGTAATTTCAGTTGGCGACTCCGCTGGGGATCTATTTTTGTTTTAAAATATTTTTAAACAAAGCAAAAGATTTTTAAAACGATGATGAGGGTCAAACTTTCACTTTTACCCCTTCCTTTAACTGTTGTGTGTGTGTGCACGTGCTTCATTTTTATTTTACAAAAAAAAATAAAAATACAAAAAAAATGCATCAATATACATCTGTGCATACATTTAAAATTCTTCAAAAACTTCTGTTTTACTCAGAAAAAGAATTTTAGAGACCGCACACTACGCGCACTGCTGCCTCGGTTACACCGCACACTACTCACACTGCTGCCTCGGTTACACCGCACGCTACGCGCACTGCTGCCTCGGATACACTGCACACTACAACCCTCAACCCAGAGTGGTCTCAGTTGCAGTCCGTTAGGTCTTCCTAGGCCTCTTGGACGCGCACGGGATCATTCCAAACATCCCATCCTAGCCAAGCGTCAACCCTGCACGTTTGAGTCTTGAGTCACACTCTGTCCCGGACTTCGGTTGGTTTTTACCCGGTCAGGTGTCATACGGCTGGATACATATACCATGCCGGCCATTTTTCTGAGTCAAGGCTCGGAACTCAAGATCCCTTGCGCAAGCAAAGCGATGAAAGGTCATGCTAAAATCTTGACCTGATCTTGATTTCCGAAGCCACACCCAGACGATGTTCCGTCCCGGATATACATCCATGCTCACATGACACCATGTCATCACGCCTTTGATACGTCAGCCATGACAATATGACCAGCCAACGCCTAACGTCACAGATCCCTTGCGCAAGCAAGGTAAAGGGAGGTCATGCCGAACTCTTGACCTGATCTTGACTAAGTGGCCGGCTCGGTTCACTATTCACATGGCTAACGCATCAAAACGAACATGACAGGCTCGGTCCTTAGGTTCGATTTTTCTTTTAGGCCGGTGGAAACCACTTGCACTATAGGACCCTCGCCTGGGGCCGTCCACCCTGGGATGTCGAAATACAGGTGCAAAACGAGGGGCTTATAGCCGCATAGATGGTCTCCACTGACCCAGGATCTAGCATAGTTGCGAAAAAGAAGAGCAATCTTTTCCAACCTACCTAGGATGCAGAGAAAATACTGTTTTAAGTAAATTAAAACAACAAAAAAAAATCAGAAAATAAAAGAAACGGAAACCGCATGCCACGTGAGCTTTCCCCCTTTTATCCCGTTAGGCCATTCTTGTGTCTAAACCTTGCCCGTCACCCCCTCCAGCTAACAGAGAGTGGTCGAGAGTACCCGGGAACCCGTCTCCAGTCAAAACAAAGAAGGTCCTACCTCCTTCCCAGCTTTGTCACCAGGATACCATCAATTCCCCATGGCCAAGTCGGTGGATAACAACGATGAGAACGGGACCTTACCACCAAGAAATTTCCCAACATTGGAAGAAGTTTGGCAGGTCCTCATGGCTATTGAGAAACGTCAAGGTGAGCAACAAGCTCGGGATCGAAGGTGCCATGCACCACTTCGAACATTAGCCACCCAACTACCCGGGGCTTCCTAAGTCATGATCGCTCCTACAGCCTCTAACGTCTCTCATTGTCTCCCGTAAGTCAACCCGTTACCCTCGTACGAGCCATGCGCTTATGAAGTAAGGCCACAAGACCTTCCAGGAGGAAAGCCTCGCCCATCCAGCCTCCCGAGGTCCCGTACCACCGCCGAACAACGAACACATCTCGTGGGATGTCTGCGACAGGAAGTGCTTGTCCGGAAATGGAATTCCAGGATGCAATGAACGAGGGCCGTCCTCGACGAAAGAAGAAGCTATCTTCTCAACAAAAACTGAAAAAGAGGTACGAATCCGGTGATCCCACGCCGGAACCCTTGGAGAACCCTCGTGAAAGTTTGACTACTATGTCATCTACTCCAAAGAAGCCTAGCTCGCACAAGGCCATGGCAATGTCTCGCTCCATGATCACCGGGACGAGCTTCGCACCGCCACCGAAGGCCCGAAGGTCCAGATAATCCAACCCCGTCTTGGGAAGATCTCAAAGCCACTATTGATGCTTCAAGAAGGCTATGACAAGGAACGAATTGAAATGCGCAGCCTGGCCTTACGCCAATCGTGCTCCTCCCACTACGTAAACGGGAGAGACAAGCAAAACCATAAGTCCAGAGGTGAATGTTCGACACGTTCCGGCCAAATCCCGGTGAATCCTCCACGGACAGACAAAAGGCCAGCCCATACCGAGCCACGAATTGAAAAGGGGCCCTACGCCAAAGAAGCCGAAATCTTGGACCCAAAGGTTGAAGATCCTGCCTTGACACGCTCAAGCGCACTCAGCTAACATCTCACTCTGGTCCCTACTCACTTCATCTTACCCGCACAAGCTCAAGTTGGAAGAAAGCCCGGCCCGCACTATGGTTCCCATCACAGTGACACCTGATGAAGCAGCCGCATGATTGGCAACGTCAATTACAAAGAATATCATCACTTTCACGTAGCTCGACCTTCCAAAATTTGGGGCCGACCATAACAAGCCTCTCTACATAACAGTTCAACCGGACGAGCGCCGTCTCCTCGGGTCTTGGTAGATGGGGATCATCCATGAACGTCCTTCCAGCCAAAATGATGGATTTGCTAGGGATCAAAGCAACTGATCTAAAGCCCTCGACTCAGGCAATCAAGGCATACGACTCAACATCCCGCCCAGTCTTGGGAATAGCCACCTTGAATTTGTGGTTCGAAAAACAAATGGTCCCGACGGATTTCCAAGTCATCGACATCCCGATCACATTCACTGCCATTTTGGGACGCCCTCGCTACACTGCATCAATGGAGTGGCATCCACTCTCCATCAATGCGTAAAGTTCGTCCAAGGAACAGATCTAACCATCATCTACGGAGATAGCATAGTCACTGAAAGGACCGACACCAACGGCGTCCCGGTCTTAGAGATCAAACCCGACGATGATGGCATGATGCTAACAGGGTTCACCATCGAAAGCCCAAAGGCCCAAGTGTGCCACATAGACCTGCCTTTGATTTGGGACAAGATCCCTCCCCCGATGAAAATGATGAAGCACATGAACTACATCCCGGGGCTCGGTTTGGGAAAACGCCATCAGGGCACTCAACAGATCATCAATATCAAAGAACAGAATACCCTGCACGGCCTGGGATACTCCCCTACTCCCGAACACATTGCGGAGGACAAGCGAGCTGCACGAAAACGCTTCACAGATAACAAAAGAGGCTTGCACTCCATCTCCGATCTTCGTCCTTACAGCTTCGACATGACCAAGTACTTCACAAAGAAGGCCGACAACTTGGAAGAAGATCCAGGAAAGGGAACAGAGCTGATCAGTGCCAAACAAAGCTGGCCGACAAACATGGACAAGCTCCAGCAGAACCTGGCAAGATTCAGAGGCCTCAAGCCAAATCCCGTTCGAGGAGCATTTCTCGACACACCGCCCCTGCCGGGATCCACAACCACCACTATTCACAATGAATTTTGGTTCGGAAAAACTCTCTCTTTGGCGGAAGAATTCAAAAAACTCTCTGTCAACACTCCTGCCTTCAACAAGCGGGACGAGTCTGCATTCGAGCTAGTAATGCCCAAGACAAAAGCAAAAGACTCCGCAGACGATGCTTGGGACGAGCCACTGCTCCACCTGCTCTTCAAAGAAGAAATCGAGATGCCAGATCTAATCGATTTTGTTTCTGATAACTCTGTGATAGCAATGATCGGGAACGGTGACATAAAGCCCTTCAAGCCCCATCTCCTATCAAGCTCATTGCCACTCAATAACTGGGCCACCTTCTCCGGACCCACTGCCAGAAAAAGGACATGATCGAACAACTTGGTCTGACCCCTCGAGTCCTAGAGTCTAGTGTCAAAACTCATCCTGAGTCCATTAGCTTTGAATTTGAGTCTCTCGAGTCATCTGATGGCCTCACGCCGAAAGATTACGAACTCATTGCCAATAATGTATTCCCGTATGCTCTTAATGAATGCTTCGATCTTTCCAAGTATCCTCTCATTGCATCTTTAACAACTGATAAATTAACTAACACACAAACAAGCTTAATAACGATTCACTTGATAAAGAAGCGTACACATTAAACGAACAATACATTAAGCACATCTTTAAGCATGTTGTCAAACGAGAGAAAACCGGGCCCAAGTTGCCGAGAAGGTTTTAATCACAACGATTTGCAAGATTGTAAGAGCCAAAGAGACGCAAGTCCGACGCCATTTCCAAAGACAAACCAGATTTTCCAATACCTCAAGAGCGGGAAACCACCTTCATGAACAAGGAAGACCCACACACGAAGGGGTCAAAACCAAGAGCATCATGGCCCTAAAACGCCTTGCCTCTCACTTCGTCATCCTCGGGGACATGCTATACAAGAAACGCTACCATGGGCCACTCCTACGCCGCATCGCCCAAGAAGAAGCAAACAAGTTCATGAACGAAGTCCACAATGGGGCTTGCGGTCCCCACATGAACGCCAGAGCCCCGATGCAAATCATTCTCAGGATGGGCTACTACTGGATCTCCATGGAGTGCGCATTGCATCCACTTTGTTCGAAGCCGCGACAAGTGCCAACGGTTCTCCAACCTCAATCATCTACCTCCCCACGAGCTCTACTGCATGACTACACCCTGGCCATTGGCCACTTGGGGAATTGACGTCATCGGGAAAATTGCTCCGCCAGCAAAGAACGGTCACGAGTTCATCTTAGTAGCCATCGACTACTTCACCAAATGGGTCGAAGCCAAGTCCTACAAGGTACTCACCTCCAAGAAGGTCGCGCATTTCCTCAAGGAAAACATCATCTCGCCGATACGGCATCCCAAATGAGGTCATATCGCACAATGGTTCACACTTCGAAGGGGAATTCGACAGATCAGCCGGCCGAATTCAAAATCACACGCCACAAATCTTCTCCCTACCGGCCACAAACAAACGGCGCCGTGGAAGCAGCAAACAAAACCCTCGAACGGATCATCCGAAAAATGACCACCCGAGGACGAGATTGGCCCGAGAAACTTCACCTTGCACTTTGGGGCTACCGCACATCAGCCGTAATGCCCACGGAGAAACCCCATTTGCCCCGACATACGGGATGGAAGCAGCCCTTCCCATCGAGCCGAAATTCCCTCACTCCGAGTGCCGCTGGAAAATGACATCAACGAAGTCGAATGGCTCCGGCCGACATGACGAATTGGCTCGCTAGACGAGCGACGACTAAAGGCCATGGAACACGTCCGAGCCTATCAAAGCAGGATGGCTAGAGCTTTCGACAAGAAAGTCAAATCCCGAGACATCAGGGAGGGCGACCTTGTACTCAAAGAAAAGCCTCTCACTCGAACCAACCCACTGGGAAAATGGGAACCCACATGGATTGGACCTTTCGTGGTACAAAAGATCTTCTTCGGAGGCGCCATGAAGCTGATAGACCTAGACGGCAATCCCTTCATGAATCCAGTCAACGGAAGCAAACTTCGCAGATACTTCGCCTAAAGAAGAACAACTGTGCATCTCTTGGCACTCCATGTAGTGTCGAACTACGCAGACCTGAGCCCTCTAGTCCGGGGGAACGTAGGCAACCTTAATTGGTCCGGTCTAAAAATACACAAAAAAGTCAAAAGTTTGAATGTCAATCAAGACCTCCATCAAGCTACGCACTTTTCGAGAACACGCCCCAACAGTCACCTTGACCAAGTCAAACGACGGCGGCAACATCAAAGGACATCCGAGGGTCACTCAGCATCAAACGGCTGACTCATGCCTGCTTCCAAGCCAGGGGCTTGTCTTCGCCCTCATGCGCTTCAAAAAAAAAACACAAAAAAAAAGAGCTCGAGCAAGGGCTCACAAATAAAAAAAGAGAGCTCGAGCAAGGGCACACACAAAAAAAAAACAAAAAATAAAAAAAAGAGAGCCCGAGCAAAGGCTCACGAAAAAAAAGGAAGCTCAAGCGTAAGCCGCAAAAGAGGTCAAGAGCCCGACGCCAACAAGAGGCAAGGAAGCTGCGAAAAGACCGTCAAAACGACTTGTCAAGAGATCATTCAACCTCTCGCCCAAGCACAAGGCCTCAAAGAAAAGGGATTGCCGTCATGGCCTGCATCGCTTCAACCCGCAAATGCAAATGTAAAAGTCCAAGGACGGACGCCGACAAAGTGCACAAAAGACACAAAGGCAAACAAGAGATCTTGCGTCTCGACAAAGCTTTAAAAGTAAATCACAAATCACTAACGGTTACAACATTTCTTGATGAGTTCAAGCATGGTCTACTCTCAAGTTCACAACATGCTAAAAGACGGCTTAATACATTTAACTAATAATGTGTTTGCAATGCAATGAATGGATACCTAGGAGGTCATTCCGCGCCGTCTGCGCTTGTCCCCTCGCCATTCTTTCCTTTCTTCCCTCGTCCCCGGCGAGTCTTCTTTCGCTCCACGTGAACCAACTCTCGCGTCTCTCGGTCCCGAGATCGTGGGTCCTCCCCGTAGAGTCAAACAATCCAGTAGCTCTCGTGGCTTCATTCGCCCGTGCTTCGGCTCGGATCTCCTCCCCGCGAGTCCGCAAAAGAGGACCTCTCCCGTCGGCCGGTCAACTCTAGTCTCGTAGTCAAACAAAGTGTCTCCCATCATATCCAAAGGGTCGGACTCAGCTTCGACACTCCTAAGGCAATAGCTACTACGGCAACCGGTCCCGTAATCGCTACACGCCCGCTCTCCAAAACCACTTGGGAGCCCAACACGCCGCTCATACCGGGCCGTGTACCGAGTCGTCAATACGACGCTCCCCCGACGTCTAAGGAGTACCACAGGAGGGAAAGCGGAATACTTCCATACCCTCAGAAAATACAAGAAGGCACCTGAAGCTGCCATACAAAGAGGAACTACCTCCGCAGTAGTGTAAGTACCCCAATCTGGATCACACCCTTTCACACACACGGGAAACACCGCACACTCATCAACACAGTCTCGATGACCCCTCTCACTCAAAACCCTCTCTAAACCCCCAACCAAACCAAGGGAGGATCCTTTCTGGGATAAAAAGGGACAAAAGGACCTTTCGGGAATTTTCAGGAAATTGGGAAAGCAATATTGGTCCGTACGGACCTCTTTGTTGTCATAATTACTGAATCTCCTTAAAGTCCACAATATTCCCTCAAATCCCGGGGAAAATGATTACTCCCCTACAGAGTTGGTCCGTACGGACCTCTTTGCATGCAAGATGGTCCGTACGGACCTTATTGCTCAGGGGACACCATAATTGCAAATATTCCTCCATCATCACAGATTCCCTCAAATCGAGAAAAACCAAAAAACTGGATTACCAGGGAGGTCCGTACGGACCTCTTTGCACCTAATCTGGCACTATAAATAGAGGGCTCCCCCTCTCATTTTTCACAGACCTCCCTCTTCTCTCTTCCTCCCTTAGCCTTCTGGCTTCCCCTCTAAGTCCTTTCGAGGCATTCCCGGCCCCTTTCGGATCCTTCCGAGGCCTTCCGAGCCCCCTCGTGGTGCTCCGAAGCCTCCCCGAGCGCTCCCGAGACGCTCCCGCGCTGCCCCGAGGCACTCTCGAGGTACTCTGAGGCCCCTCGTGGTACTCCGAGGCCTTGCCTGGTCTTTCCACGGTGTCCCGGCTCTTTCCGAGTCAAACCGACGATCCCAAACCACGCCGAAACTCTGCCCGAGTGACTCCTGCCACCACAACGCACGCCGAACCTCTGTCCGAGTGATCCCGACGATCCCCACGCACGCCGAACCTCTGCCCGAACGCAGCCTACAACCTCAACTCACGCCGAAACTCTGTCCGCAGACGACCGGTCCCTCCCGAAGCAATCCCGATCCATACCGGAACGCTACTCCGACCTCAAACACTATTCCCCAGCGGAAGACAGACACGAACCAACATTGGTAAGGCTTCCTTCCATTACTATTTCAATACATTTCCATACATAGCATACAATGTAGACATCCGATACAGCATGCATTTTTAAAAGCACACACACACACACACAACATTTAAAGGATATTAGGGGTATCCGAAAGACTCGTTTTACGAGGCTACTCGGGTGAGCTCTAATATTCTAATATTCTCTTCCCGGTGAGTCATCTGACCTCCGAACTCAAAATCTCATCACACAAAAACAGTTTAAAATTATCTTTAAACTGATGCCCTTTTTCAATGTTTTGGGCTTAATAAAAACGGCGTGGCGACTCTACAAATGCGAAAACAAAACGGCGAGACGCTCGCTCCAACGCGAAAGATGCCAGATGCCGGGGCTGCGAAGCCTATTCGGATCCGGGTAATTTCAGTTGGCGACTCCGCTGGGGACTTTTTGTTTTAAAATCTTTTTAAACAAAACAAAAGATTTTTAAAACGATGATGAGGGTCAAACTTTCACTTTTACCCCTTCCTTTAACTGTTGTGTGTGTGTGCACGTGCTTCGTTTTTATTTTACAAAAAAAATAAAAATACAAAAAAATGCATCAAATATACATCTCTGCATACATTTAAAATTCTTCAAAAACTTCGTTTTACTCGAAAAAGAATTTTAGAGACCGCACACTACGCGCACCGTCGCCTCGGTTACACCGCACACTACTCACACCGTCGCCTCGGTTACACCGCACGCTACGCGCATTGCCGCCTCGGATACACCGCACACTACAACCCTCAACCCGGAGTGGTCTCGGTTGCAGTCCGTTTGGTCTTCCTAGGCCTCTTGGACGCGCACGGGATCATTCCAAACATCCCATCCTAGCCAAGCGTCAACCCCGCACGTTTGAGTCTTGAGTCACACTCTGTCCGTACTCGGTTGGTTTTACCCACCGTGTCATACAGCCTAGATACATATACCATGCCGGCCATTTTTCTCGAGTCAAGGCTCGGAACTCAAGATCCTCGCGCAAGCAAAGCGATGAAAGGTCATTCTAAAATCTTGACCCGATCTTGATTTCCGAAGCTACACCTGCACGATGTTCCGTCCTGATATACATCCATGCTCACATGACACCATGTCATCACGCCTTGATACGTCGCCCATGACAATATGACCCACCTAACGCCTAACGTCACAGATCTTTGCGCAAGCAAGGTAAAGAGAGGTCATGCCGAACTTTTGACCTGATCTTGACTTAGTGGTCGGCTCGGTTCACTATTCACATGGCTAACGCATCAAAACGAACATGACAGGCTCGGTCCTTAGGTTCGATTTTTCTTTTAGGCCGGTGGAAACCGCTTGCACTATAGGACCCTCCCGGGCCGCCCACCCCGGGATGTCGAAATACAGGGTGCAAAACGAGGGGCTTATAGCCGCACGTATGGTCTCCACGACCCAGATCTAGCATAGTTGCGAAAAGAAGAGCAATCTTTTCCAACCTACCTAGGATTCTGAGAAAACATGTTTTAAGTAAATTAAAACAAAAAAAAAATAAGAAAATAAAAGAAACGGAAACCGCATGCCACGTGAGCTTTCCCCTTTTATCCCGTTAGGCCATTCCCGTGTCTAAACCTTGCCCATCACCCCCTCCAGCAAACTGAACCGAGAGTGGTTGAGAATACCTCGGAAGCCGCCTTTTTCAAGATTTCGAGGTCACAAGGTCCGATAGCCCTTCCAGCTCAACGGTCCGCACCGCCCGCTACTCCCCCACGAGACGGGATCAACAGATAACAATGAGGGAAATGGAACCCCGCCACTAAGAAACCTCCAGACAATGGAGGAGGTGCTGCGAGCCTTCAAACCATCAAGAAGCGCCAAGAAGAAGCAAGCAAGCCCGGATCGTAGACACCTTGCGTCTTCGAGGAACCGCTGCAGCTTCCCCAACCCGACGGAACCTTTGTTCTCATAGAGGACGAAGACATACCGGCTCCCCCTCTCTCAAAGCTATCAGCAAGTTCCCGCTCCGCCAAGCTACGAGACCCCAGCACGCAGCGCCTCTCGCTTAAGCTTTCCCTCAGGGCGTCGGCCAAGCAGCCCGACATACCCGCCAAGACAAGCCAGCTTCCCGGCCCGCACATCAAGCTCGCACCAACAAAGACACATACGTGCCCGCTCCGCCGCATCCCAATGCATCTCGGTATCCCCAGATTCAATCCTTTGCCTCTATACGAGCCTCGCAATCACAATCAAAAGTACCCATGCTTACTGTGGACAGCATCCCGAGCGGATATCCCGACATCTCGAAGCTTACCACCCGCTAGTCTCGCCAATTGGGGCTAACGAATCGTTTCCCAGCCTTCCCAAACACAACCCTTAGCGGACCCGGCAATCACGCCCTCAACTTCAACACCCCAGGGCATGGGTTGGTATACACTCAACTACCTCCCCAAGACTCCCGAATGGCAATTCCATCGCCCAATCCACCTCCATCTTCGGCTTTCCGTCCCCGAAAACGGTAACCCACCTCGCAGACCGATCCCCACATGGCATGGCTGATCGAACAAATGAAAGACATGCAAGGCAAGCTAGCTAGTTCTCGGAAGGACTCCTCCCGCCTACCGGATCCGAACAAAGTGGTCCCTCTCCCTCCAAAGTTCAGGATGCCGGAAATGGAAAAGTTTGACGGGACGTAATGCCCAAAACCCACATCGACACCTACGTCCCGGGTATGAGAGCCAAAGGGGCAACCCTCAACAGATGGCGGATCATTTTCGCATTCCCTCAAATCCACAAAGACTAAGGTGGTTCCTCAATGTGAAGGCGAAAACCGCTCCACTTGGGATCGACGGTGAAATCTTCTGGAGAAGTACCGCGCCAACCTTGAATGGGAAACAAACCGCCATGACTGCAAGCCACCGAACAAAAGGATGACGAACCAGTGGGCGAGTTCTACAAAAGATGGAACTGGAAGCTAAGCGAGATAATGGATCCACTTTCCAAAGAAGAGCAGATGGACATCTTCCATTCCTGCCTCAAGCCATCTTTGAGGACCTTAATCAGCCACCATTTCTATCCGGATCTCCGTGCCATGGTCAACGCCGGGACAAAGTTCAAAAAGACTCTGAGTCTTCAAAAGGCAACAAGAACCCCGCCTCATCTTACCGCTATCGAACAAACCTAGCAACTTCAACCCCCGCCCGACCAAAGGAAAGGAAGCGGCCGAACGAGTGCACTACATTCGGAAACGGAGCTCAAGTAAACCGCGATCAAGCGTGCCCCAAAGAATAACAATCCCCTCGCTTCCTACAGCCCAAAGATTTAGATAACCTGGAAATGCCCTTGGGTCAAGTATTTGAAGCTTTGGTGAAGCGAAATCTTCTCAAACCACTCGAGAATTTCCAACCGAAGACTCTCAAGCCCAACATGGATATGAGCAAACACTGCGCCTTCCACAACTATCCCGGCCACACCACCGACAATTGCTTCGTGCTCAAGCTGTGGTCCAGGGGCTCATTGAGGAGGGAAAATTGGAACGCCCTCGTGGTCCCAATACCATCGGAAATCCATTCCCCCTGAACGAGCCAGGTAAACTCAATAGCCTTTGACGAAACTCCAAGCGAGAGCAGGCCACTGCAATTTCCCAAAACCGTCGGCATCTTTGTCCGCTACGCCTGGGAGCGTGATACCAGAGTCAAGAGCGCTCGTGACCGGGAATTCCGACAAGAACGACCAAGGGCAACTGTCTCCCTACGATCTTTGCCCCAGCCACGGCATACAAATGGATGGATTGAACGTTCCCGAAGAGACTGAGTCCAACGGTAGCACGGGAAGCGGTTTAGCCTTCACAGACGATGACTTGCCAATATGTGAGAATCGGCACAACGAAGCCCTCCTCATCCTCATAAAAATAGAGATGTTCTTCCTCCCGAACGTCTTGATTGATAACGGCTCCGCAGTCAACATCATCGCTTTAAGCACACTGAAACGACTCCGCATCGACCGTTCTCTGATAAGGCCTTCACCTCGGGGTAATCCGAGCCTACGATTCCACTCTTTGCACGACCAATCGTAGGAGTCATCAATTTGAGGATCCAATTCGACGTACAACTAGAGTCGGTAGAGTTCCAAGTCGTGGAAATCAAACCCACCTTCTCTGCTTTGTTGGGGCGACCTTGGATACATCAGATGAAAGCAGTATCATCCACTCTTCACCAATGCGTGAAATTCATCAATGCTAATGGAGCGATCGAAGTGATCCGCGGAAGCAGTGCAATGGCAAGTGCTTGGCCAGCCAAGCTATGACCCGTAAGAAGGTCCCGAACATGACCAATACTCTTCCCGCATAATTCTTCTACCCTGTCCCGCTACGAAGTGGATACTTACATCCACACTCTAAGCCGCGACGAGCTGGAAATCGAAGAACTCATGGGTCGATGACAACTCTGATATATGCGACTGTGAAGAATGCTTGAGAGAGGATCAAGAGATGGATGCCCTAATGGAGGTTGATCGAGGAGTAGACCCTTACTTCGCCAAAAACCCTCTTGCAAACTGGCTCATCACCGATCCCCCGATACAAGACAACCCTCTAGCCGACACTCTCGGATCTTACGGGGACAGCCATCACAGCTTAGTTCAATTCAATATTCCTGTCCGACTGGACGAACAATGGGCGCAACCTCCTCCAAGGCTTAATCAGGAAGGAGATATAGCATGCCCTCGAATCAGAACATTGTAAATGTCGTCCAAGCAAAGATCCCTGATAAAGAGGCGGATTCTATGAAAGTGATCAACATCGGCAAGAATCAACTCCGACCGCCGAATGCTTCGCCCTCCTGAAGTAGCCCTCGGCGACTTCTATCATCAAAAACCCCCAAGGACCGGTGGCAACACTAATGGAGGGACATCATCAGGGGAGCAGCCAAAAACCTCCGCAATCTGGTTTGAAATCGAACCGCATGCAAGCTACTTTCCGGGACTCATGCCAAGGGAAGATTGGCCACCCGAACCAGCACCACTCCCTCTAGAGCTACAGCCATCCGAGAGTAATGAAGCCTGGTCCAATCCCTCGTCGCCTATAGTCTAGCTTCGAGTCTTGTTGTCTGTCTATTCACATCTTTTGAGTCTTTTGACGGCTTTACGCCCGACGATTGTGAATCTTTGATCAACAATGTACAGTCTTCACGCTTTCAATAAAAGGTCCGACCTTCCTAAAAAATCATGTCATTGCATCTTTAACAAATGATGATATTAACTAATCAAAGCAGTTAATAACAATTCATCTATAAAAAAGGAAAACACATTAATTAAATAAATGCATCAAGCAAACATTTAAGCATGTTGTCAAACGAGAGAAAAACCGGGCCTAAGCTGCCGAGAAGGTTTTAATCACAACGATTTGCAAGATTGCTGAAGAGCCAAAGAGACGCAAGTCCGACGCCATTTCCAGCACAAACCAGATTTTCCAATACCTCAAGAGCAGGGAAACCACCTTCATGAACAAGGAAGACCCACACACAGAAGGGGTCAAAACCAAGAGCATCATGGCCCTAAAACGCCTCGCCTCTCACTTCGTCATCCTCGGGGACATGCTATACAAGAAACGCTACCATGGGCCACTCCTACGCTGCATCAGCCAAGAAGAAGCAAACAAGTTCATGAACGAAGTCCACAATGGGGCTTGCGGTCCCCACATGAACGCCAGCCCCTATGCAAATCATTCTCGGGATGGGCTACTCTTGGATCTCCATGGAGGCAGCTGTATCCACTTTGTCCGAAGGCGCGACAAGTGCCAACGGTTCTCCAACCTCAATCATCTACCTCCTCACGATCTCTCTTGCATGACTACACCTTGGCCCTTTGCCACTTGGGGAATCGACGTCATCGGGAAAATCGCTCGCCGGCGGCAACGGTCACGAGTTCATCTTAGTAGCCATCGACTACTTCACTAAATGGGTCGAAGCCAAGTCCTACAAGGTACTCACCTCCAAGAAGGTCGCGCATTTCCTCAAGGAAAACATCATCTGCCGATACGGCATCCCAAATGAGGTCATATCAGACAATGGCTCACACTTCGAGGGGAATTCGACAAACTGCTGGCTGAATTCAAGATCACACGCCACAAATCTTCTCCCTACCGGCCACAAACAAACGGCGCTGTGGAAGCAACAAACAAAACCCTCGAACGAATCATCCAAAAAATGATCACCCGAGGATGAGATTGGCCCGAGAAGCTGCACCTTGCACTTTGGGGGCTACCGCACATCAGTCGAGAACAGCCCACGGAGAAACCCCATTTGCCCTGACATACGGGATGGAAGCAGTCCTTCCCATCGAGCTAGAAATTCCTCACTCCAGAGTCTTCTTTGGAAAATGACATCAACGAAGTCGAATGGCTCGAAGCCGACATGACGAATTGGCTTGCTAGACGAGCGACGACTAAAGGCCATGGAACACGTCCGAGCCTATCAAAGCAGGATGGCTAGAGCTTTCGACAAGAAAGTCAAATCCCGAGACATCAGGAAGGTGACCTTGCACTCAAAGAAAAGCCTCCCACTCGAACCAACCCACTTTGGGAAAATGGGAACCCACATGGATCGGCCCTTTCGTGGTTCAAAAGATCTTCTCCGGAGGCGCCATGAAAGCTGACAGACCTGAGACGGCAATCCCTTCATGAATCCAGTCAACGGAAGCAAACTTCGCAGATACTTCGCCTAAAGAAGAACAACTGTGCATCTCTTGGCACTCCATGTAGTGTCGAACTACGCAGACCTGAGCCCTCTAGTCCGGGGGAACGTAGGCAACCTTAATTGGTCCGGTCTAAAAATACACAAAAAAGTCAAAAGTTTGAATGTCAATCAAGACCTCCATCAAGCTACGCACTTTTCAAGAACACGAGCAACATCAAAGGACATCCGAGGGTCACTCAACATCAAACGACTGACTCATGTCTGCTTCCAAGCCAGGGGCTTGTCTTCGCCCTCACGCGCTTCAAAAAAAAAAAAAGAGAGAGCTCGAGCAAGGGCTCACAAAAAAAATAAAAAAAAGAGAGCTCGAGCAAGGGCTCACAAAAAAAAAACAATAAATAAAAGAAGCTCAAGCAGAAGCTGCGAAAAAGAGGTCAAGAGCCCGACGCCAACAAGAGGCAAGGAAGCTACGAAAAAGACCGTCAAAACGACTTGTCAAGGGAGCATTCAACCTCTCAGCCAAGCACAAAGCCTCAGCAAAAGGGATTGCCGTCATAGCCCAGACTGCTTCAAGTCCGGAAATGCAACAGAAAAGTCCAAAGATGGACGCCGACAAAGTGCACAAAAGAAACAAAGGCAAACAAGAGATCTTGCGTCTCGACAAAGCTTTAAAAGTAAATCACAAATCACTAACGGTTACAACATTTCTTGATGAGTTCAAGCACGGTCTACTCTCAAGTTCACAACATGCTAAAAGACAGCTTAATACATTTAACTAATAATGTGTTTGCAATGCAATGAATGGATACCTAGGAGGTCATTCCGCGCCATCTGCGCTTGTCCCCTCGCCATTCTTTCCTTTCTTCCCTCGTCCCCGGCGAGTCTTCCTCCGCTTCCACGTGAACCAACTCCGCGTCTCTCAGTCCGAGATCAGGGGTCCTCCCGTAGAGTCAAACAATCCAGGAGCTCTCAGGGGCTTCATTCGCCCGTGCTTCGGCTCGGATCTCCTCCCGCGAGTCTGCAAAAGAGGACCTCTCCCGCCAGCCGGTCAACTCTAGTCTCGTAGTCAAACAAAGTGTCTCCCGTCACATCCAAAGGGTCAGACCAGGCTTCGGAACTCCTAAGGCAATAGCTACTACGGCAACCGGGTCCCAGAATCGCTACACGCCTGCTCTCCAAGACCACTTGGGACTGCCCAACACGCCGCTCATACCAGGCCAGTCCGAGTCGTCAACACGACGCTCTCCATGCCTAAGGAGTACCACAGGAGGGAAAGCGGAATACTTCCATACCCTCATAAAATACAAGAAGGCACCTGAAGCTGCCATACAAAGAGGAACTACCTCCGCAGTAGCAAGGTCATCCCAGCCCAACAAAGGCTCCTGCTTCATCCCAAACTGCCGGGAAACAAGCGACGGAACATAGAAGGAGGACCAAGACAAACCTGGAACTCTGACAACGTAGGACCCTTCCTGCAAGATCCTCCTAGTCTCAATCCTCCAGTGCGGAACCCACCAGCGGATCTGATGCGTACCAAGCTGTGCCATCCATCTCTCCCAGGCGGACTGATCCATATCCAACACAAGAGGTCGCTGAGCAAATGACCACGGGCTAAACGACGCCGGAGCCTCGGGCATGGCCTGAAGTCTCTCTCGCAGCCACAAGGTGAGCAAAGCGGGGCTTCCCCCTCTCATGAAACGATCCCCAGTCGCCAGACGATCGATACCATGAAGAGTCTCCCCGAGCACCAACGGGACAATATCCTCTCCAGCCCTGCAGTGCCCAACCACATCTAGCAAAGCGCCATCGCAAATGCCAAGGGAGCTGACCAGGAAAAGCGTCGCCATCACGCACAAGGCAAATGCGTCCCAAGAGACGTCACTCTCATCATCAACCATGAACCGCTCCTGAGCCTAGAAATGTCGACATGACCCGAATCAAGGATCATGCCATGCACTTCTTCCAACGAAGTACGAAGAAAGCCTGCAAGCTTCACGCTCACAGCAGCACCACCAATCAAAGGAAGCGAGATGGCCTCCACCTCCGGTCCTCCAATCAAAGCCCGAAAATCCTCAAAAGTGGGCACCATTTCATTGTAGGAGAAACAGTACACGTGCCTCCTAACATCCCAGAACTTCGCGGCAGCCGCAACAAATCCCAATCAGGAACCAACTCCTTAAAAGACCAAATCGAGCAAAGACGAAACCTTACCTCGAAAGCCCGTCTCTGATGCCTCATACGGCGCCGCATCCACGTTTTCAACTGCTCAAGGAAGTGTGCTTGCCTCTCCTGCGAAAGCCTCGGCAAAATTCTAGGGACGTACGAAGAATCCATGGCAAAATGGAGGTTCCTAGAGAAAATGGGGAAGAAAGCTCGAAAATGGCTGCAAATGGGGAAATGAGGAAGAACCAGACACTGGAAAGCATTTATGTCCTTCCCAAAAGCAAGGTTGGTCCGTACGGACCTCTTTGCATGCTAAGTATGTCCGTACGGACCTCCTTGCAAACAGAACCCATTTCCCCAGCAAACAGTACAACAACCACTGTCCTCAGCAGGACCCTGCTCCAAACTGCCCAAACACTGGCCAAAGCCATTCCCGGCAAACATACACTACCCACAAACGCACTCTCAGCTCACGTGGCATGCACAAAATAAAAAATAATAATAGCAACCATTTCTAGGACAATTCCCGGGAATCACAAAAATGACATTACATCTTAAAATAAAATGCTGTTTGCCATGCAAATACAAGTGTTTTATTACAGGTACCCATAAATGTCTGTTGCTAAACAAAAAAAAGAGGGATATGAAAAGAGGGAAAGCAAATGAATACTAATCAGACTCCTCAGCATCATCATCCTCTCTGAGGTCCTCCAAAGAAAAGTCGGGCATCCCAGCGAACTCGCCCGTCACATCCTCGTCGTCAGAATACCGAGCACCCGCCTGAGGCTCCCACGAAAAGTACTCAGAAGGATCAAATCCGGCGAAAGGATCAAAGAAAGAAGGCTCTGAGGAACCCTCACCCTGTGCGCCATGCGGAGGCATGAACTGATAAAAGGGCTGCTGCCCCGGAGCTCCAGAAGATGTCCCGGCATCCATACTATGCCGCCCCCTCGAAGGTCCCTCCTGCTGCGGCTCCGGCTCGGCTCTAGGCGGAGGAACGTCTACAGAATGCCTCGAAGGCATAGGCTCGTACGCCGGCACGCGTCGCGAAGACCGGCAAGATATCTTCGAAGCCATCTTCTTCGCAAACGACCTCATCGCCACATAACGGCGAGTCAGCATATCATAGGCTCTCCCCGGGACCTGCACCAACAAGCAGCCAAGGAAACGCTCAGCAATACAGTTATACTCAACAACAAAAAGAGAAAAATACAGAAAAGATGCCAAGATGGAAAAGAGTCAGCACACTCACCAATCTATTGGGGTCCACTCTGTATGCAGCAGGAGCCTGCTCAGGAACGGGTACAGACACCCTCCTCCTCGATCCGTCCCCGCGGACATACGTGAAATCCGGCCCCGGCATCGGAACCTCTGGGGAGCCTGCGGGCCAGCCTCTCTCTCCCTCGCCAGTACCTGCGGCGTCCTCAGCTTCCTCCTCACGAAGGCCCCGTACTCCTCTCCATACAAGATGAACTCCTCGGCGCCCACACCGCCAAGGTACCTCTCAAAATCGAGCACGTCCATGTCCCGGGAATCAAGCATCCCAAAGGGAGGGTCCTCTGAGCCACGGGAAGCACACCGGGGCGATGCTGCGAGCAAGACCCGCTCTCCCAGAGACATGACATCACAAGTCAAGCCCCGCAGCATCTTCCGCCGCTGCCACCTCCGGAGCCTCCTCAAACTCATCCCCCTCATACCGAGCCCACGGGAACAAAACGAACCCCTCCGGGCTACCCCTCTCCAGACGCTCCTGCACATCCCGTAGGCGATGGTGAGCTTCCCCCGCTGGTCCTCCTCTTCCTCGCTGCATGAGCCCAGCCCAGGATAGCAGGAGTACGCAGCCCCCGGATCTCTATCCCACGGGAAGCACTGGAAAACCTCATAAAACCACACCTGTGACAAAAACAGAGAAGGCTCAGTGCAAAAGAAAACGGAGAAAAGACAAGTTGCTAAATCAAAAACAGCAATAAACTCATACCTCCAAAGCAAAGTCAAAACAGGCCAACGAACTGCTACATCCGTGAAACCGGTCCAAGGAGAAGTAGAGCTCAGCCAAGCCTGCCTCGCCCCAAGCAATATCACAGACCCTATCCAGGTCAATCAAGCTCTCCAGCAGAGCAAAGGGAGCCGCGGTCGCGTGGTTCGAGAACAAAGTCTCGGACAGTGCATACCACAAAAAGGAGCGCGCCAACTGCCCGCTGCCACCTAGCCGGTACCCGGATGTAGGTCCCAATCTTGGCCGTGATCCTCAGCTCCACATCACTATACAACATGCCCAGGCCCTGCGAGGACGAGGCTCAAAGCCCAGCAGCTCGGTCAACACATCAGAGATCACATCCCTCCACCGCACCGGCCCTCCTTTGAAGGAAAGCCCGGTGATCGCAGCAAAGTCGGTCGGCGTCACCGTCACCTCTCCCCAGCTACATGGAAGGTGTGGGTGGTATCCCACCAATACTCGGAAAGGCCAAGGAAGACGCTCTTGTTCTTCCTCGTATCATAAACTCCCCGGTGTTCTCGACGAACACACCCAGGCCAGAAGCATAAACCAGCCTCCGGGGACTCGGCCTACCGTCCACAGAAATATCAGGCATCCGCTGCCACAGCTCAACAACAGCCTCGAGCGACCCCCGAGTCTTCATCCTCTTGGCCTTCCCGGCCATAAGCCCCGCATCCTGCACAGGTACGTCAATCACAGTACTTAATATAAAACAAAAGGCACAAAAGTCCGTCCCAACACGGAAAGCCATGAAAAATAACCCGTCACAAAACACGGCACACATTGCACATATTTTTCACATATATCCCGTCACAAAACACGGCACATGTTGCACATAATTTTCACATATAATTTTTCCCATGCAGTCCGTCACAAAACACGGCACACACTGTACACATTTTCTCAAAAGAAAAAAAAGGGGGGGGATTAAACCCTACACGACACATTTTCAAAAAAAAGGTCCGTCCCAACACGGCAAAGGCACATATAACCCGTCACAAAAACATGGCACATATTGCACATATTTTCCCCACAAAGTCCGTCACCCAAAAACATGGCACACACGGCACGACACATATGCATAACACATTTTTCAAAAAATCCGTCCCTACACGGCACACACTTTCAGACAAAACCCGTCACAAAACACGGCACATGTCACATATTTTCACAAAAATTATCACTACACGATAATTTTTCTCATAATGTACATACATAAATAGCATACGGTACAAAACACCAAAGCATGCATTTCATTAGAGAGGCACTTTATTTTCACAAATAAGAGCTAATCTACACATTTCTGCACAAAATACACATACCCACAATTTTTACATGTCCATTTTCAACAATTCATCAAGAATTTCACAAAAAGGCATAAAAAAATAACAAAAAAATTCAAAAATGCGAAAAACTAAAACCTAGTTCTAGCATTCAAAAATTCGAGCAGGGAATCAAAACGGAACGGATTTCTTACCTCCCCGACGTTCATAGAGCGACGATTGTGCACCTCCGGATTCGGATACAAGACATCCGGGTTCTTCGAAGATGGAACGAACGAAATCCAATTCCTTTGGAGCTCCATCCGTTGCTCGACCACTTCTTGACTGCGTTGACGACTCCTTCCAGATCCTTCAGCCATTGCAAGCAATTCAAGCAAAAAATGAAAGATTTTGGTTAAAAATGAGGATTTTTCCTCTCTCTCTCTCTGGTTCACGCGAGGAAGAAGAAGCTGGGAGCCTCGGCATTTAAACCCGGTCAAAACCTGGAACTGCAAAAAACCAAAGGTGGTCCGTACGGACCTCTTTGCAACCAGGCCGGTCCGTACGGACCTCTTTGCAAGGGTGGCCAAATTACTTTCCCTGCCCTTATAATCTTTGCCTGCGCCTAAGGCCTTTTCCAAATCCAAGTGCAGAATGGTCCCTAACCCTTCAATTCACCACCGGCCGTCAACGTAAGCCGGACCTCGCCCACTTCAACGGCAATTCAACCACCGCGCTCAACGCAATTCAAGAAGGAGCCAACACCTCCCGGTCGAATATCAAGGCACGAGACGCCTCCAAAACGCCCACGGCAATTCAAGGAGCGAGCCACCTCCCGGCCACGAATCCCGAGGCCTGAAGATGCCTCCAAACGCTCAACGGCAATTCAACCACCACCCGCTCAACGGCAACTCAAGAAGGAGCCAACACCTCCCAGCACGAATCCCAAGGCACGAGACGCCTCCAAAACGCCCGACGGCAATTCAAGAAGGAGCCAACACCTCCCAGCACGAATATCAAGGCACGAGACGCCTCCAAAACGCCCGACGGCAATTCAAGAAGGAGCCAACACCTCCCAGCACGAATCCCAAGGCACAAGACGCCTCCAAACGCTCAACGACAACTCAACCACTGGCCCTCAAAAGAGGTCCGAAGTCATCTTCCCAACAGAAAAGGGCCCCTACAAGGTCATGCATCCCCAGCAATTCAAGCACCGGCAGTCAGTGTAAGCCCGAACTTCGCCCACTTCAACGGCAACGCAAGCACCGGCCATCAAAGTAAGCCCGAGCTCCTCCCCAACAAGTCGAAAGGGAAGTCATACAAGACTGCATATCCCCAGCACCGACCATCATCCTTGCCCACTCAACGGCAAAACAAGCACAAGAAGGAGCCAACACCTCCGAGTACAAGTCCCAAGGCACGAAGCGCCTCCAAAACGCCAAATGGTGAAGCAATCACCGGCCGTCATCCTTGCCCACTTCAACGGCAACGCAAGCACCGGCAGTCATCGTAAGTCCAACCTTCTACTCAACATGCAAAAACACAAAGGCATCTACGCCTCTCGAAGCACAAGGCAGCCACGCCTCCACAAATGCGGCTAGAAGACGATTCAAAGTCCTCGCGCATTACATCAACTGCGGCTAGAAGACGATTCAAAGTCCTCGCGCATTACATCAACTGCGGCTAGAAGACGATTCAAAGTCCTCGCGCATTACATCAACTGCGGCTAGAAGACGATTCAAAGTCCTCGCGCATTACATCAACTGCGGCTAGAAGACGATTCAAAGTCCTCGCGCATTACATCAACCGCCGCCAGAAGACGATTCAAAGTCCTCCAGCGTGGCACCAACCGCCGCCAGAAGACGATTCAAAGTCCTCCAGCGTGGCACCAAGCCGCCGTAGACGATTCAAAGTCCTCCAGTGGCACCGCCGCCGCATAAGACGATTCAAAGTCCTCCAGCGTGGCACCAACCGCCGCCATAGACGATTCAAAGTCCTCCGGCGTGCCACCGCCGCGACGATTCAAAGTCCTCCAGCGTGGCACCAACCGCAATCAGAAGACGATTCAAGTCCTCACAAGCTATCTCCGGCCCGGAAGGCCTTAAACCACCCGATTAGGAAAATCGTAAAATTTCCATCCCAGGACACCACCACGTCCTCACAATTGACCTCGGCGGTCACACAACACTTCAGGGCACCACCACGCCCGCACTCACAAATTCACGACCTCTGAACTACGACCAGGCTTGATTCCCGCCAGGGATACGTAGGAATCCTATCACAGGGTCCAGCCATCGACCTATGCGGTCACCCAGGACACCACCACGTCCTTACCATCACCACTGACCTCGGTCACACGACACTTCAGGGCACCACCACGCCCGCATTCACAAAACACTCACCCCACACCCGAACTACGACCAGGCTTGATTCCCGCCAGGGATACGTAGGAATCCTATCACAGGGTCCAGCCTACTGACCTATGCGGTCACACAAAAGGACACCACCGCGTCCTCACCTCCACGGTCACTTCCTCTCCCTGCACGCGATCCAGATTAGGACCCTTATCTTATCGGCGACCCCACTTCTTTCATAAGTGACGTCGTCGAGGGGCTTCTGTAAGTACCCCAATCTGGATCACACCCTTTCAAACACACGGGAAGCACCGCAGACTCATCAACGCAGTCTCGACGACCCCTCTCACTCAAAACCCTCTCTAAACCCCCAGCCAAACCAAGGGAGGAGCCTTTCTGGGATAAAAAGGGATAAAAGGACCTTTCGGGAATTTTCAGGAAATTGGGAAAGCAATATTGGTCCGTACGGACCTCTTTGTTGTCATAATTACTGAATCTCCTTAAAGTCCACAATATTCCCTCAAATCCCGGGGAAATGATTACTCCCCTGCAGAGTTGGTCCGTACGGACCTCTTTGCATGCAAGATGGTCCGTACGGACCTTATTGCTCAGGGGACACCATAATTGCAAATATTCCTCCATCATCACAGATTCCCTCAAATCGAGGAAAACCAAAATACTGGATTACCAGGGAGGTCCGTACGGACCTCTTTGCACCTAATCTGGCACTATAAATAGAGGGCTCCCCCTCCTCATTTTCACACACCTCCCACTTCTCTCTTCCTCCCTAGGCCTTCTGGCTTCCCCTCTAAGTCCTTTCGAGGCATTCCCGGCCCCTTTCGGATCCTTCCGAGGCCTTCCGAGCCCCCTCGTGGTGCTCCGAAGCCTCCCCGAGCGCTCCCGAGACGCTCCCGCGCTGCCCCGAGGCACTCTCGAGGTACTCTGAGGCCCCTCGTGGTACTCCGAGGCCTTGCCTGATCTTTCCACGGTGTCCCGGCTCTTTCCGAGTCAAACCGACGATCCCAAACCACGCCGAAACTCTGCCCGAGTGACTCCTGCCACCACAACGCACGCCGGACCTCTGCCCGAGTGATCCCGACGATCCCCACGCACGCCGAACCTCTGCCCGAACGCAGCCTACAACCTCAACTCACGCCGAAACTCTGTCCGCAGACAACCGGTCCCTCCCGAAGCAATCCCGATCCATGCAGGAGCTACTCCGACCTCAAACACTATTCCCCAGGCGGAAGCAGACACGAACCAACATTGGTAAGGCTTCCTTCCTACACTATTTCAATACATTTCCATACATAGCATACAATGTAGACATCCGATACAGCATGCATTTTTAAAAGCACACACACACACACACAACATTTAAAGGATATTAGGGGTATCCGAAAGACTCGTTTTACGAGGCTACTCGGGTGAGCTCTAATATTCTAATATTCTCTTCCCGGGGAGTCATCTGACCTCCGAACTCAAAATCTCATCACACAAAAACAGTTTAAAATTATCTTTAAACTGATGCCCTTTTTCAATGTTTTGGGCTTAATAAAAACGGCGTGGCGACTCTACAAAGCAAAACACAGCGAGACACCTCCAACACGTAACGCTAAAACGGAATAAGCCAGATGCCGGGGCACGATTGCGTTGCCTCTCGGATCCGGGCGACTTCCCGAACAGCGACGAATGCGAGACGCCGGGGGCTCCGCGCGCGAGCCGGATCCCGGGTAATTTCAATACGAGATAACGAGGAAAGGACAAAACTGTCCACAGGAGCAATATCTCGCCGCGAGATGGCGTGTCTCGCGCGAGATATCTCCCTCTGCAGATTGCAGACGACAGTTCCCTCGTCGATTTCAACCTCTTTTCGAGATAAAACATTATCTCTCCGGCCAACCAATGGGAGAGGAGTTCTAGAACCATCTGATAGGGTTTTAACTCTCCACTTCTTCATATCCAACCTCTATAAATACTTGGTGACTTCCAAGGGATCGGAGGTCGGAGGTCGAAAATCCCAAACCTCGAATTTACACAACACACACATTTTGTCGTTTTCTTTCCCTGAAGGAATCCCTCAAAATCACCCTAAAAACTCACCTCATAGTTTGTTTGTCAACCTTGTTGATAAACAAGCATCAATCTCCAAACCAAGGACCAAGGCGAAGCTCTGTCCGTGTGAAGGGTCGACTCTAAACTCGAGTCGAAACTCTGTCCAAATCACCTCACGCAAGGTAATTCCTAATCTTCCTTCTAATTGATTGTTAGAGTGGTATAAGTCCATAGAATCTAGGATCGGCCTAGAGCCTCTCCAAATCATGGAGACGGTCTCGAAGCAATCGATTCTACATTCCGTTTGACCTCGTCAAATGGACCTTTATTTGTAGTATTTAGATTCGTTTTTTACTTCTTCTTTTGAAAAACCTCTCTTTTCTTTAGCAAGACCGATCTCCGGATTGGGTGAAATGGATGCCTTCTAAACCTACCCATTTCATAACCTAAGCCCCGAACTCAAATCTCTTTCAAATGGTTTTTCTATGTTTCCAATCAAATAATATAGGTGGCGACTCATAAAAAATAAAAGGAATCAGAATTTCTTTCTCGCAACGCTACAACATACATTTCATATATAAATGATGTAGTATTGTTGGTTTGTTAGTTGTTTACCTCCCTTCCCCCTTTGTCCCAATGATCCAAGAGGATCTCCATGAAGTTCATCTCCATGGATGATTCTCTACAAGGGTCTACATTTTTATTGTGTATTTCCCTTGTTCCTTTACATTTCTAGTTCATACTTGCTTACTTGACCTAGGATGTGGTCATTTTGGAGTTCATCTTCATTGATAATCACTCCAAAGGGTCCATAATCTTTATTTTATTGCAAATGTCCCCCCATAGTCTAAGATGTTCACCTTGGAACCATTTCCATGGATGAACATCCTTAAGACTTACACAAAATTAGGTCACACAAGATGTATGAGATACACTTGAGTATATATCTCAAGGATGGTCCTTCTTGTGACCACCTTAGAGTTCTTCCTCTAAAAGTTGATACATCTTGACCTAATTTTCTTGTTAATTTACTTTTCATGTCAAAATCCCCCTTGTCCCTAGCAAATGAAATGCTTACAAAGTCCTAATGTACCCCCGGGATGGCTTGGTTAAGTGGATTCATCACTTATGACCACTAATCAAAGTCTAGGGAAAGAGAGGACAAGCATGGATGCCAAAATCCAAACATCCCTTTATTTTCTATTTTTCCAGTTACAGTTTTCAGTTAAGTCCTGTAAATCTAGTTAAATTTCTGGAAATTACAGTGACTGATTAAGAAACTGTAAAATAGTAAGACTGCATGTTAGTCCGCGCGGATAAGATTGCACTGCAAAGTCATCCACGCGGATGACATTGTCATCTGCAAACAAATTTCCAGTTTCTGTTATTTTCAGTTTAGTCACTGTTTTCAAACTGTTTTCCAGTCCAGTCCTTGGTATTTTTGTTATTTCAAGAAAACCCTTTTTATTTCAAAATCTTTTTCAAACACACACACACACAAAGTTTCAAGTTTGGAAAGACTCATCATACGAGGCATTCCGGGTGAACGTCAAACGTTCTTCCCGGAGTGTAACGTGACCTTCGGACTCATTTCTCTAATTTTTGGGCATTTTTCAAAGTTTTGGCCCCTAAACTAAAATGGCGTGGCGACTCCGTTGATTTTTCAAAGTCCGATTCACAAAACGTTTTCCCACAAAAAAAAAGGAAAAGGGTTCTTGTCGGGCGCCAAAAGAAAAAATCGGGTACATCACACAAGGCCAGAAGCAGAGATCAGTCGACCTAGCTCATTGTCCGACCTCCTTGGTCCCGACTTAGCTTTGTTCGACATACGATCCATATCTTATACGGGTATTACCCGGCTATACCATTCAGTCAGGTCGACCTAGACCCAAGCAGGCGACCTCGACCTACAAGGCATACGTCGACCTACAGAGCCATAACGTGCATATAACTCTTTCCATAACAGGATTCCTACAAATCAGAAGTTATTTATGAACACGATTATTCCCACGATCAGATCCGTGATTCTAGGAATTTCATGCAATCCTACTACAATTATAACTCATATCAAAGCCTATAAATACTTCACAACTTCAACGGTTCAAAGGTAATTGCTATTTGTTATTCTGAATACATTTTGTTCATTATAATTTATCAGCTCTTAAACACCATACTTACTCTCACGCCCGAGAGTCTAAGCCGAAAACCATTTCGGCTATCGTGGATTTTTTGTTTCAGGTAAAAAACTAAGAGATCAGTCCTAATTGCTAAACGTAGTAGTCTGATTCAACACGTTTCTTTGCGATATCATTTCCAATAAATTAAATTTTCAGCCAAGCCAAGGAGATAAGAAGGTTGGAATTTTTGTTTCTCGGTGGAGTTAACTTGTGCTAGCAAAGCACTGTAGCTTTCTTTGGAAGAAAGAAAGAAAAGAGGCCCCACCCCACACAGACCACTTCGTATACTCCTCCTACTTAAATCGCCTCCCACAGAAAAAACGCATATTCATTCACCCGGCGAGAGCGAACAACGCGGCTGACGGGTACGCGTGGATTTCCGATCATCAGTCCAACCTCAACCCGATCGCAACGCTATCTATTTGAATCATTCATATCTTATTTTGTTATACGCTCCCAATCGATTGTCTTTAGGGTTAGGGTTTCTCCTATTCGGCTCACCTCCAACGTTCTCTTCATCTGATATGGAGTCCTCTATTGTCATCAAGGTACGTAGTTTATCTTATTTGTGTAATTATTTACTAATGATTGTTTGTGAAATTATTTTCGGTATTTTTTTTATTTTTTTTTGTATGTATATATTTTTTGAATTTTTGGAAGGTGTCTGGATTAGGATGAATTGATACTGATTAGATAAACATATTCTGAATTCAGTTTTTTTTTTTTTTTGATATTATGAAGTTTAAAGATCTGCGATGATAATAATGAAGTGGTTTTACTCATGTTTTATTACAGTTTTTTTTTTTCTGGTTGTTTGAATTTGTTTTGCCTTTTAGATTGTAATGATAGTTTTGGTGTGAGATCTTTCTATTTGGTTACTTAGGAAACTAATGCATTGAAAATTTTGTTAAAAATGATTTTTGTATGTGTGTGTGTGATGTTGGCTATGATTTATGGTACTTATTTGAGGTATGATCATCAGTCAGTCACTAGATTTTTGGACTGCTAACTTTCTGAAGATTACTATGGACTGAATTTGATTTTGTAAGTTTTGAGTATGTCACATGGCCTCCAACAGCTCGGAGTAGATGTGAAGTTAGGAGTTGTTTTGCTGTATATTACTATTTCTAATTATTGGCAGATATGTTAATAATGCATGCATCGGACTCTTGAATTTATCCACACCGAGTTGTGGAAGAATGATCTGAATTGATTTGACATGAATTTAGAGCTAAGGGGCCTGGGTGATAGCTAACAAATGCAAGTTAGAAGTATTGTTGCCTTGTTGGCATTGCCAAATGAGATCTTATTGGCTTTATGCTGGCCTGGTTGGATAATTGCAAATTTTGTGTTGTTCTTCCATTGCCCGGAGAGATGATTTGAGGATGACTTATTTATTTCATCTGTGATTATTGCTGAATTCTGCTCCCCGTATCAGCTTTTTTTGAAATCCCATCTTATGTCATATTCTATTGGAATTACTATTGCACAGAGTCTTCAGTTTGATCTCGGTTAAGACCTAGCTGTTGGCCTCGTATGAGTCGTCTTCGAAGAAGATAATATACAGTATATATTTGTATTTGTAAATTTTACTTACTGTGAGAGGATTTGGAGGGCTACCACGATCTGTAAATTATGTTATTATTATTCCCCTTTTTTGCTGACTTGGCCTGGAATTTTTTTTGTAGGTGAAGTATGGTGAGACGCTGCGTCGCTTCAATGCACGCGTTCTTGAAAAAGAACTAGACCTTAACATGTTCAGACTGAGGGAGAAGATTCTTGGTCTCTTCAACTTTGCTTCTGATGCTGAGCTTATGCTAACTTACATTGATGAGGATGGTGATGTTGTCACCCTTGCTGATGAAGATGATCTGTGTGATGTGGTGAGGCAGTCTCTGAATCCCTTGAGGATAACTGTAAGGTTGACTCCTGAATTGACTGGAAGATCTTATGCTAGATCAAGTGGAAATTCAACTCCCATGAGGTCACCTCGAGGCCAGCAGCCAATGCAGAATTTCAACACTGGTGTCTCTGAAATTTTGAAATCTGTGCCAGATCCTTTACGTGAGGTATTCTCTAAGATGTCTGCCGAATTGGCTTCCAAGGCTGCATCCTCGGGACCAGGGGTTGCTGGGCTTGCAGAACTTGTCGATAACTTCTCAAAGGTAGGACTCACCTATTTGGGTCAGAATTCAAACGTCCAGGCCGGCCACGAAATCAGTGCTCTCAGTACGGTTTCAGAAAGTACACTAGTTGCTTCAGATACGAAAGGTCAACCAGCATTGAAGGTTGGTGTAGCCCCGCCGGAGAAATGGTCTGGCACAAAATCTGAAGCATCAACTTTGGAAGGCAATCAGAGTCCGTTAGAGCCCTCATCGAAAAGTGAAGAGGTGGGCCTTAAAAAGGTCATGCAAGGTCTGGATGCCACAGTTGTTCCACCGCCTGGATTTCCTGGTTCTCAGGTGAAATCCCTGCCCGTATCACTTCCCACTGGAATAAGAATCTTGGAAGTCAGAGATGGTAGGAATCTGCGCAAGCCCATAGGGGGAGATGTTCCCACTGTTGATAAGAAGGATGCTGTCAAATCAAAGCAAGTGAATGGGGGTGGTACTGGGTTTGGTAGTTCAAATACTGATTATTTGAGACGCTGCCTTCAGGATTCCCAGACTATGGGGATGGATAGTGGCTTATTAGCAAAACCAAATGAAGGCGGTAGTTCTTCAGTCTGGCATTATGGTCCAAAATCTTTCAATGAATGTCCATTCACTGGAATGCCTTTAGCTGATGATTTCTCTGTACCTCCAATGCGTCCAAATTCTCATCACGTGGCCCCATTCAAGAGAAGCTTCAACCATGGAGATGGTTTCGGCAGTATATTCCATAGGGGTGTTCGTTGTGATAGCTGTGGGGTTCATCCAATAACTGGACCTCGTTATAAGTCTAAAGTGTAAGATGCTGTAAAATATGTAGTACTTAGCTTTTACCATTATCTTCAATGTAATCCTAAATCCTTCACTTGTTTGCAGGAAAGATGACTATGATCTGTGCAGCATCTGCTTTGCGAGGATGGGATATGAGCTTGATTACATTAGAATGGACTTCCCCGTTGCTCCTCCTCGTCTGCCGTTCAAGGGCATGCATGATCCTGTATGTAGATTTAGAATGACTTGAAATTTCTTGGCTTATTATGTTTCTTGTCGTTAATGGTTTTTTGATATGTGTACATCATTGTTGTTTTAGTCTCGTATCCGCCCTCTATCAGTGCCACAAAGTGGGTTCAGAGTGAAATCTACCAAGCTTAAGCTGGACAGTCGCTTTATTCAGGATGTGAATGTGCTTGATGGTACTATTATGGCTCCTCTAACTCCATTTACAAAAATTTGGCGGATGAGGAATAATGGTAATACTGTCTGGCCAAAAGGTTCTCAGCTTTTGTGGGTTGGGGGAGATAGATTGAGTGATGCACATGCACTCGAGGTTGAGGTAATTTTTCTGGATGTGTTCCTACTGTTTATCAAATCCATTTGGTACTGACATCTAATGTTACACTTTTGTCTTTCCTGTGTCAGATCCCGGCTGAAGGGTTGCCTGTGGATAAGGAGCTGGATATTGCAGTTGATTTTACTGCTCCTGGGCTTCCTGGACGTTATGTTTCATACTGGAGGATGGCTTCTCCATCTGGACAAAAATTTGGCCAACGTGTCTGGGTTCTAATTCAGGTTATTATATTGGCTTAAAGCCATTTTCATCATGTTTTTGTCAGTCTGTTTCTTTAGGCATCTCGTATCAAATAGTTTTTCTGTGCTATGTATATATATAGGTGGATGCTTCTCGGAACGATACAAGTGAAGTTATTAATGGCTTTAATCTGAATTTTCCGCCCGTTGGCAGTAGCTTGACAGCCCCTGAAATTGACAATATGAATGTTGAACCTCTCGTGGATAGGGTAGCAGAATTGGTCGAGCCATCTGCTGATGCACACCTGAACAAAGATCCAGAGCTCAGTTTTCCCATAAATGATTCCTTGCTAGTTGGCGGTGGTGCTTCTGGCAATGTCAACCCAGGGCCTTCTTCAGCTCCATATCATATTATTGACTTCTCTCCTGTATCTTCTCCTGTAGAACTTCCTCCTACAGATATGCAGGCATCTGGTGTTGAAGGGGTCAATGTAAATACTGATAGGGAGGAAACCCGCCTCAGGGAGCTAGAGGAAATGGGTTTTAAACAGGTTGATCTGAACAAAGAAATCTTGAGGATGAACGAGTATGATCTGGAGCAATCAGTGGATGCTCTTTGTGGTGTCTCTGAGTGGGACCCTATCCTCGAGGAGCTGAAAGAGATGGTTAGTTCTAGATAAAAAAAAAAAAAAGGATTTTATATCTCTAATGTACACACACACACACACTCACACTTCGTCCCAAAATGAATGACCACTTTCCATTTTGGACAAATTTAAGAAATTCAAGCTTTTTTATATTTCAATATGGTGTATAAAAATCTTTGTTATTTTCCTTTTAAACTTATAGATTTGCAAGTATGATGGATGGTGAAAGTTTTTTGGTAAAAAAACATTTAGGGACACACAAATTTCCCCTAAAAGTGGTCATTCATTTTGAGATAGATGGAGTATTATGTTTTGATGCTTCCCCACTCTGACTGAAGATAACGATTTAGCTGGTGATTTGATAAAGTTTATTCTGGGTGTAGGGTTTCTGTGATGATGAAACAAACAAGAGGCTGTTGAAGAAGAACAATGGGAGCATCAAGCGTGTGGTCATGGATCTCATTATCGGAGAGAAGGCTTAGATCAAAAACTCATTCTCCTCCTTTTATGGTCAGATATGTACCTAAATAATGTGCAGTTGGAGTAGTTCTTGGGTCTTTCGTGTCTCCATTGCCGTTGGCTTTTGTCTTTTACTTGGCTTACGTCCGTGGGTGACTCATGGGCAGTGGGTCAAACTTATTTAAGTAGTTAGCCTTGTTTATATACTTAGTTATGAGCTGGTTGTTCCAGTTAGTTTCTGTGTGAAGTTGGTATGTTTAACTCTGTGGCACCCTTTCTCTGTTCAAATTCTCTCCTGCATTTGTTCAGTACTACCTCTGTCCCAAAATGATCTTTTCACTTTAAACTTATTATTTAAAGTTCATTCGTGTTAACAAAAAAAATGGGAAAATCATTTTGGGACGAAGGGAGAATTGTGGATTTTCTGGTTGTGGTATAGTTGATGCATCTTGTTAGAAACTGGGGTTACATTTTTGTGAAGTGACTGCATTTTACTGTGGATGCTAACCCTGTGGCTTTAGTTTCTTTGGCTACTATGTCTGTTTCCTTATAACCACTGGGGCATATTAATCATTTTGTTTTAAATTAGGGCCTTTATATAATGAAAATGTCAAAATTTTGAACTCAGAAATTGTCAATATATTTTGGAGTCCGACTCTTTAGCTTATCCTCAGGGCCGGCCCTGGGATGTCACCAAGTCCTTCCCTCCATGTTGAAATGAAGAGTCTTCCTTGTGCTCCCCGAGTTGTTTATATCACTTGGCTTCCCCACACCACACTCTTTGCAACTCCATATCTTCTACTTTCTCAAAAAAAAAAATCAGTTTTATACCTAACTATTTGAACGGAATCGGTGTGGTGATGTATGATACATGGTGTGATGTATGATTCATTACGTACATTGTCTTGGCCGTAAAATTGTGTTTTCATATGGCCGTACGTAAAATTGTGTTTTCAGGATACGGTCGTGTTGGGTTTGCTGCCATCTAAGTTAGAAACACCTAAATTAGTGGACAAAACAACAAAATTCGAAATTCATGTGACATCAGCTGGGTTTGAAGTATACGTATAAATAGAGTCTTATCCCCAACCATATACTTATGTAGTTCTCTTGCTCAATAGTTTTATATATCTTGGTTTTGTACAGACAAAAATTCTTGGCTAAGAATTCGCGCACTAGATTAGAGATTGTAATATATTGATTTTCAAAATATATCTCCCTCTGCCCATTAACGTAGCCAAGTTGGTGAATCATGTATATTTGTGTCTTGTGTGATTGTTGCTTGTTTTCTATCTTCTACATAAACTCTGTTCTAACAAACCGGTATCAGAGCCGGACAGGTTGAGGAAGGTATAGGGTTGTTCCGCTGCAGAAGAAGATGGGATCGGGAATTGAATCACCGATCGATAAGTTTAATGGGAAGAATAGTTTTTCTCTTTGGCAAATCAAGATTAAAGCCTTGTTGAGGGACAAGAGCTTGTGAACTCTAGTGGCTGCTGCAATCAGGTATCATCATGATTGGCTAAGCAAAAGTCGTTCCCACCGTTGCTGTGGCGGCTGAATTAGCAGAAGGTTCGGAGAAAGCAAATAAGGTAGCAGAGAAGGAAGAGACAGATATGATCGCGATAGATGAGAGTACCCACTCTAAAATCATAAGGTGTCTAGATGATAATGTTCTAGCGGATATAACAGATACCGATTCCGGAGGTGCTTTGTGGCATGCATTGGAAGAAATATATTTGACACGATCATTGACCAACAAGCTATATGTGAAGCAGAGGCCATATTATCTCCGAATGCAGGAATGTACGCCCATTAGTGATCACCTAGATAGATTTACATATTTATTACTTGAACGGCGTAATATAGATGATAAGGTTGCTGATGAGGATGATGCATTAATGTTTCTTATTTCTTTGCCTTTATCATATGAGCAATATGTTGACTCTAGTATCAGTGGTAAGTAGATGGTGGCTCTAGACGAGGTGAAATCCTCGCTCAAGACTAGAAGTTACGTCGTAAGGAAAGCGGTAATAGTGGTACAGATAATCAGATAGCAAGTTTGGTTGCGGAAGGCAGGGTTTCTAGCAGTAAACAGAAGAAGAAGAAGAAGAAGAAGAAGAAGAAGAAGAAGAAGAAGAAGAAGAAGAAGAAGAAGAAGAAGAAGTCTTCTGGCAAAAAGGGCCCGAAACCTGATGATATTTGTAATTACTGCAAGGGGAAGGGACATTGGAAGAAAGATTGTCCTAGGAAGAAGAGATGTGAGCCTCCAAATCGAAATGAAGTTAATGCTGCTGCAGTTGATACGAGCAGCTATGATGGGGATTATGTTCTAGTAATAGAAGAGTCTACAAAACAGTCGGATTCGTGAATTCTTGATTCTGGGGCTTCTTATCATATCAGTTCGAGCATAGAGTGGCTTACAACCTATGAGCAGGTAGATGGTGGTAATGTTCACATGGCTAACAGTGTTACTTCCAGGGTGGTTGGTATTGGCTCTATCAAGCTGCGGACTCATGATGGTAAGTTCTGAACTTTGAACGATGTGAGACATGTTCCACAGATGACGAAAAATCTGATATCTCTCGGTCTGCTCGACAATAAAGGGTACAATGTCAAATGTAACTACAAAGGTTCTGAAGTGATTCTAAGAAGCCTTAAGCGGGGCTCCTTTTATTTCCTCCAATAAAGGACACTTTCTGGGTCAGTATTAGTTGCATCATCTGAAGTGGTCAAGGAGGATATTACCAAGCGGTGGCATATTAGGCTTGGACACATAAGCATTAGAGGGATGAAAATACTGGTTAATCATGGTCTTCTGTGTGGCCATAAGGTCAATGACCTCAAGTTCTACGAGCATTGTGTACTTGGGAAGATGCAGCGAAGCAAGTTTCCTAAAGGGGTTCATAGTACGAAGGGCAGTCTGGATTACATTACTCGGATTGTTGGGGATCTTCACGTTAGGAATCATTGAGAGGTCACAGGTATTTCTTGTCTATAATTGATGACTACTCAAGGAAGACTTGGGTAATTATTATGAAGCACAAGAGTGAGGCTCTCACCAATTTCAGACAGTAGAAGACATTAGTGGAGAATCAGACAGAGAAGAAGATCAAGCGACTCCGGACATATAATGGGTTGGAGTTCTGTAGTGCTGAGTTTGATGAGTTCTGTAAGCAAGTGGGGATTTCTAGGCATCAAATTATAAGAGGTACACCACAACAAAATGGTGTAACAGAGCGCATGAATCAGACATTGTTGGATAAGGCAAGGTGCATGCTCTCCAATGCATAATGCCAGATTCCCAGCATAATTCTTCAAACGGAGCGACATATTCTCCTCCTCTATCGCTTCGAATTTTCTTAATCTTTACATTAAGTTGATTCTCAACTTCATTCTTATAAGTTTGGAAAGCCATTATTGCTTCATCCTTACTTCTCAAGAGATATACATAGCAATATTTAGTGCAATCATCTATAAAAGTAATGAAATACTTTTTCACACCTCGAGTTTGCACTAACTTTAGATCACAAATATATGTGGGAACTAACTCAAGAGGTGTTGTGTTTCTTGTCACCGAAGAAAATGATGACTTGGTCATTTTCGCTTCAACGCAAATTTCACACTTGTCAGTTGAATCGAATTTATTCATAGGAATTAATTCTTGACTCACTAACTTTTTAATTGTGTTGTAATTCACGTGACCTAATCTATCATGTCATAGATTAAGACTATCCAACAGGTAGACATAAGAAACAAACTTTTCATTCTTCGCTTCAAAGCGGATAATATTTCTTACATTAATTTTGAACAGGCCCTTTTCAAGGTACCCATTTCCAAGAAACATATCATTCTTGTTTAATACAAAGTTTTCTAACTCAAACACTAGTCTAAATCCAGCCATGCTCAACAGCGATCCGGAAACCAGGTTCTTGCGAATGTCTGGGACATGCAGCACATCCTTGAGAGTTAGCTCTTTGCCTGAAGACATCTTCAGTATAACCTTTCCAAGTCCCATGACGTTGGAAGTGACACCGTTTCCCATACACACCTTCTCTCCACTGATAGGAGTGTATGACGAAAAGCAAAATCTATCAGCACATATGTGGCGGGTAGCTCCAGTGTCTATCCACCATTTATTACTGGTGTCTTTGAAATTTGCTAAGGTGGCTTCAAAGGTTTCACACACCATTGCTTCTAAATCAAGCCCATTCAGCCTTTCAATAATGGTGGCTTGATTTCTGGAGTCGGTCTCTTAAACCTTGTAGACCCGTTCCAATGAGTTCCACAACTCCTTGGCTGTTTCCATGAAACAGTACTCCTTATATAGGGCTTTACTTAGCCCACTCAATATGTACATTTTACATATGAGATCTCCATGATTCCATGCCTCTGTGGCTATCTGTCCTTGCGGATCTGAATCATCATCCCGACTAACGGGGATATCTTTTTCAACGAACATCTTCAAATCGAGGTTGTTTAAGAGGTGCAACATCTCTTGTTCCCAGCTTTTGAAGTCCGCACCTCCGAACTTCGTTGTTTTCTTGCCAAGTGCTGGATAATTCTGAACCGGAGCGGGCACAACAATCTGGTTTGTTGCATTTATCTGATGAGGGTGGGTAACCCTGAATAACTGAGAGGTTTTATTTTCAGTCGACATTTCCTTAAGAAAACGTAAATTACTTCTTACGATTGTTAGGAAAATTATAACGGAAATTCGAAAAGGCTTTCTTTTGGAAATAACTGTAAATAACAAAACCGGGGAAATAAATAAAAACTGGAAAAAATGAATTAAACCGGGAATGCAGAGAGTCGAGGCTTGTGTTAGACACAATCTCCGTAAGAAGTAATTGCCCCGCATTGGTGCTAACGGTAATTGACAATCTTCTCGTAAGATGCAACGACTTTACAATCGTTAGTAGAAGCACTTCAAACTAATGACTTCGGCGAACAAACTAACTGTTTGGAACTTCTGGACTTGAAAGGAATATTTATGCTTCAATATGCTTTCTCTCTCTAATTGCTATTGAATGCTAAATCACTGAATGAATGGAATGAGGATTGACAAAGTGCAGGGACTATTTATAGATAATGAAGAGATGGGGTGTCTATTGGGAATAGACACTAATTGCACCTGGTGGAATTCTAGCCCTTGGATCAAATTCGGATTGATGGTTAAGATCTGATAGGTTGAACCCGCCCATTTGAAAGGTCGTGGGCCGCACCTCTACAACCGACCCGATTGTTTGAAGAGGCGCGGGTCGCCTCCCCACCCGGCCAGTAACCCAATTGCCCAAGCCAACTGAACTGGGCCGGTCCTAATTCCACCAAGCCCACTACGCCGAATCCAACCTGGTCCGAGCCATCTTCCCACATCCCTAAGCCGGATTGGGCTGGCCCAATACCATTAGCCCAGCCGAGCCAAACCCACCTGAACCGCACCGAGCCAACCTTTGTCAAAAGATTTAAGACTCCAATAGCTCCTATCGACGATGCGTATGTGCGAAGTGCGCCTCTAAAGCGCCCAATGCGCCCTTCGCGGGCTTCGCGCGCTTCGCGGGTGTGGTCCAAATTGAGCTAGTATAAAACTGGCACAATTGGGCTACTCCTTGCATGGTTGGCCCAATGATCCACCTAGGTTGGCCCAAGGAGGAACAACTTGATGCCTCCTCCTTGTTTGCATCTACTTATAAACTAGCATTACTTTACATCTCAAAGCAATGTGGGATAACTCTTTCATATCCCATAAACTCTTCATTTTCCCATTTCAAGTTTCAATATTTAGCCATTAATTTCTCATTCACCCGGAAATGGTTTTGAGTAAATAAATGCATTTTCTTAATCTACATCAAATGTAGATTATAATTTTGTAACTTGTTTCATTAAACAATAAATGAAACCCATTTAAAAATTTGGTCAAAACTTGTTCAAACCTAGTTTCTAAACCCATTTCCAACAATAACTACTCGAGGAAGACTTGAGTAATTATTATGAAGCACAAGAGTGAGGCTCTCACCAATTTCAGACAGTAGAAGACATTAGTGAAGAATCAGACAGGAAAGAAGATCAAGCGACTCCGGACATATAATGGGTTGGCTGAGTTCGATGAGTTATGTAAGCAAGTGGGGATTTCTAGGCATCTAACTATAAGAGGCACACTACAACAAAATTGTGTAATAGAGCGCATGAATCAGACATTGTTGGATAGGGCAAGGTGCATGCTCTGCAATGCAGGGTTGTCTAAGCGGTTTTGGGCAGAAGCGGTTAGTACAACATGTTACTTGATAAATCGCGGATCACATACATGTATCCGTCTCAAAGTTTCCAATGAGGTATGGTCAGGTAAACTCGTTGATTATTCTAATTTAAGGGCTTTTGGTTGTATTACTTATTATCATCTGGATGATGGGAAGTTAGAGCTGAGGGCTAGAAAATGAGTCTTCATGGGTTATGGGGATGGTGTCAAGGGATACCAAATTTGGTCTACATCAGAGGGTAAGGTAATAATAAGCAAGAATGTTGTTTTTGATGAAAACTCCGTGCTTAACCCTATTATGAGATCTGTGATTGTATCAGGTGTTGGTAGTATTGATAAGCAGGTGGAGCTACAAGGTACTTAAGAGTTGAGCAGTCCACAGTCAGATGTTCATCAGGATCTACCTTCAGAAATAGAAGCACTAGAAAGTTCATCACCAGTTTTCGAGTAACATGGGTTAGCTTAAGAGAGGTCTAGACGGGCTGATTTCGGGAAGCCTCCAATGAGGTATGGTTTTGAAGACATGGTGTCTTATGCACTCCAGGTTGCTGAGAAGGTGGAGCCCAATTCTTCGAAGCCAACTAGTTTCAAGGAAGCAGTTACATGTTCAGAGTATGCCCAGTGGCATGCAGCTATGAGGGATGAGATGGAGTCACTTCACAAGAATTCAACATGAGAGTTAACTAAGAGGCCAGAGGGCAGAAAGATTGTGACTTGCAAGTGGGTTTTCAAGAAGAAAGTAGGTATGTCACCATCAGAGGGGGTCAAGTATAAAACTCGTGTAGTTGCAAGGGGTTTCACATAGCGGGAGAGCGTTGACTACAATGAGATCTTCTCACCAGTGATTAGACACACTTCTATCACATTGCTATATGCAATAGTGGCACATCAGGATTTGAAGCTCGGGCAGCTAGATGTGAAAACAACTTTTATACATCGAGAGTTGGAGGAGGAGATTTATATGACACAACCAGATGGGTTTCAGGTTCCGGGAAAAGAAGACTATGTGTGTAAGTTGAAAAAGTCCTTGTATCGCCTAGGCAACAAGCGATTTGACGGCTATATGACAAAGATTGGTTACACGAACAACCCGTATGACTGTTGTGTGTATCACACTTAGTTGGTGGATGGTTCGATCATCTATTTGGTTCTTTATGTTGACGATATGTTGATAGCGGCTGTCAAGAAGTCGGATATTCAGAAGTTGAAGGGTCTACTTTCTGCAGAGTTCGAGATGAAGGATTTGGGTGTGACAAAGAAAATTATGGGTATGGAGATCTATAGGGATAGAAGACAACGATAAATGTTCTTATCCCAAAAAGGTTACATCAAAAAAGTTTTAGAGAGGTTTGACATGTCTACAATAAAGCCTTTAGATTTTTCGAGTGCGGCGAATGCACGTCTGTCGGTTGCTTTTGCACCTAAGTCGGATGAGGAGAAAGAGTATATGACTCGAGTAACTTATACTAGTACAGTTGGTAGTTTGATGTATGATATGGTTTGCACTAGGCCGGATCTTGCTCATGTTGTTAGTGTTGTTAGTAGGTTCATGGAAAATCCTAGTAAGGAACATTGACAAGCAGTGAAGAGGATCTTCAGGTAGCTTAGGGTACATCAGATGTTGGGCTCATTTGTGCAGGTGGTACAAAATGTGCAGTTGAAGGTTATTGTGATTAAGACTACTCTGGGGATGTTGACACGAGTAGATCTATGACCGGGTATGTGTTCACTCTAGGTGGGTCAGTAGTCAGTTGGAATGCTACTCTACAATCTAAAGTGACATTGTCTACTACGGAGGCACTACCAGAAAAAGGTGTTTTAGCGACGGAAATTTCCGTCGCTAAAATTAAATTTTCGTCGCTAAATATAAACACCGGCGGAAAAATTCCGTCGGTGGTCCGCCGCTACCAGCCCGTCGCAGTGCTTCGACGGGTCAATTTCCTCAGGTATTTTTTGATTTTACCGACGAAATTTAATTCCGCCGGTGATTTAATGATTCCAGCGACGGAAATTTCCGCCGTTAAATCAATTTAATTTAATTAAATTTTCATTTCAGCGGCGGAAATTTCCGTCGCTGTAATAAAAATTAATTAAATTAAATTAATTTCAGCGGTGGAAATTTTCGTCGCTGTAATAAAAATTAAATTAAAATTAATTAATTTCAGCGGCGGAAATTAGTCGTCAAATTATTTTAATTTAATTTAATTTTATTACAAATGGAAATTTCCGCCGCTGTAATTAAAATTAAATTAAAATAAAATAATTTCGATGATCGTAATTTCGCCGTCGAAATTAATTTATTTTAATTTAATTTTTATTACAATGATTTAAAATTTCCGCCGCTTATAATAAAAAATTAAATTAAAATTAATTAATATAGCGATGAAATTTCAAGGCTTTGTAATTAAAATTAATGAAAATAAATTAATTACGGCGACTAATATTCGTCGCCGATTCTCGAAATAAATTAAAAAAATAATTTAAAATATCAATAAACCAAAATTGTTTGTACACGATATAACAATTCAATTTATAAAACTAAAACTATAAAAACTAAAAATCAAATATCAGCGTACCAAATAAAGATTAAATATCACCGTACCAAATCGGGAGGGGGGAGAGGGGGGAGAGGGGGGAGGGGGAGAGGGGGGAGGGGGGAGGGGCTCCCGCGGGTATAAAATATCTCAAATGTTTACAAACAAGTATAAAATAGTACAAACAAGTCTAAACGAGCCATCAACAATAAATATCTCAAATATCAACTCGGGGAGGCCTGGAAATTACCCTGGGGTCCCGGGTCGAAACGAGCCATCAACAGCCGCCAATTGTCTTTCGGTCTGCATGACGCCGATCGCCCTCCTGCATCTGCGTCTGAACCGCCAAAGCCGCCGCAAGCTTTGCCCGCTCACGTCTCTCCTCCTCCAACGCAGCCTGCAGACTGTCGACCCTCGGATCATGAAACATGGTTGGGGCAATATTTCGCCGACGGCCGGTCGACGTCGACGGGCATTGCCGCCTTTAATCCCCCATCCCTAATACTCGGGCTCCTCTCTTTGGATGTCCCTCAGAGGTGACCGAGTGCCAAACATCAGGCACGAAGGGGATGGGCTCGCCGGGAGGCGTTCCTTCGGGAACAACGGCGGCTTGATATGCAATCTGTCAAAATAAAACAAACAATTATAATCATATACACAATGTAAGGTACATAAATAAATTTACATATTCAAAATCAAGTCATTTAATGATAGTTTACTTACAAAGGCATTAGCAGAGCGATCGTCAACCCATTGCGGAGGTTGATCGGGCGCTGTAGGATTCCGAAGATGGGTGCTAGCGTAAACATCCACAAAACTGATATTCTGGCCATGCTCCCTTTCCTATAAATAAAATAAGCGAGATTATTACTTTGAAATTGTATAAATGCAACATTTAAACTGATTTAAAAGCATGCATACACTACATTTACACTAAAACCATGGATTTCATAAAGCATCAACATGGCTCCCAGCTAACATAAGTACATAAACCTATTTAAAAGCATCCATACACTACTACATTTAAACTAACATACATACCATGCGGTCGTGATGCTCGGCGATCGGGATCGTCCCCATGGTATGCATCGCCGCCGACCCCGAGGAGCCTGCTCTATTGGCCTTGGCCTGATTGGATATAGCCTTCGCTGCATCCGACCCCCAATATTCGCAAAATTGACGAAACACCTCCTCGGTCATCCAAGTAGGTGTCGAGGACTGTTGTCCCGCCGCGAGCCGATTAGTATAATAATTTCTCTTCGTGGTACCTATAAAAAATATGAATATCTCGTAAACATATAATGATGACATTATAAAATTAAAAGAGTATAATCATTGTTAATTAAACTAATTAAGGATAGATAAATATGTTACCAATATGATCCCTAAATAGCTTGTGAGCCTGTATATCGAAAACATATCTAGCCGTCGCCTCGTCGATTTCCGGTGCCCAATAATATTTATCCTACAACATATAATGATAACATTACAAAACTAAAAGAGTATAATCATTATTAATTATAACATTTTAATAACAAACTAACATTTAAGTTTTAAATAAAAACCATTAACACATTACCTTAAACTCCTCCCACGCATCCTCCTTCTGCCTCGGTGGCAATGATTTCCTGTTGGGCCAATACTCGGTCATTTTTCGAGACCGCCAATATTGCCCGATCTTAGTCCCTGTGGTAGGGTATCCACCTACAAACCTGCCAAGTATATTTATACAATAACATTTTAACTTAAATAATGAATTATATATAAAACAAAAAGGAACCAACTTATATCAAATTAATGAAGAGTTACTCACTGGTCATAATGTGACGATATCCGGACAAATATCCTCCCCTCAGAATCGACAGTAGTATGAGTATCGGCCCCAAAGGTGGAGCTAGTACTACTGCGTGAAGGGTCGACATCATCAGTACCGGATCGGGACGGTTGTGTCCCAGTAATAGATGTGTAGATGGGCTTAGTCTTCTTACCCTTTCTACTAGAACTCATATCTCAGACATTACAGAAAATATTAAAATATACAACTTTAACAATAGGAAACAATATATTCACAATACATCTAAAACTTTAAAGTTCTAATAATCTAAAGCATTCACAATACATATAAAACTTTAAACTATTAATAATATAAAGCATTCACAATACATATAAAACTTTAAAGTTCTAATAATCTAAAGCATTCACAATATATATAAAACGACGGATATTAATAATAATCTAAAGCATTCACAATACATATAAAACTTTAAAGTTCTAATAATCTAAAGCATTCACAATACATATAAAACTTTAAACTATTAATAATCTAAAGCATTCACAATACATATAAAACTTTAAAGTTCTAATAATCTAAAGCATTCACAATACATATAAAACTTTAAACTGATATTAATCTTCGTCCCCATCATCATCACTGGACTCTGAATTACTACAAAACTCGAGTTCTTCATCTTCGTCTTCGGACTTTGATGAATCAAACTCTGGTTCCTCTTCCTCTTCCTCTTCCTCTAATTCATCAATATCAATGTGCGAGAGATGACCTGAACGAGGCGGAGGAGTTGGCAAATTCACTGGTAAGATATCCTCCTCGGGTTCATCAACATTTTGAGGAATATGAGTGACATCATCTAATGAATGATTAGCTGATGAAACGTTAGGTGGCACTGGCATTTCATCCTCTTTATAGGGTGTTTCTAATGACGAGACTGTAGTTGTCGACGAGGGTAGGTTGTCAATCATGCTCCTAGCCTTGGTCATCCAGACAGCCCACCATCCGTCGGGTCGCGGACGAGGGTAGGGAGTCATGTATACCTGTTGTGCTTGAGATGCTAAGATGAAGACGTCGTCGCCATTATGTCTGGACGAGTCCTTTACATCGACGAGGTCAAATATGGCGTGCTTCTTAACACCTCGCACAGCTGAAATTACCCGGGATTCGGCTCGCGCGCGGACGGCCCCGGCATCTCGCATTCGTCGCCATTTTCGGGGAAGTTTGCCCGGATCCAAGAGGCAGCGCGTTCGCGCCCCGGCATCTGGCTTTATTCCGCTTTAGCGATGGTTGGAGGTGTCTCGCCATTGTTTTCGCAATTGTAGAGTCGCCACGCCGTTTTTATTAAGCCCAAAACATTGAAAAAAGGGCATCAGTTTAGAAATAAACTGTTTTTGTGTGATGAGATTTTGAGTTCGGAGGTCAGATGACTCCTCGGGAAGAGAATATTAGAATCTTAGAGCTCACCCGAGTCGCCTCGTAAAAACGAGTCTTTCGGATACCCCTAATATTCTTTAAATGTTGTGTGTGTGTGTGTGTGCTTTTAAAAATGCATGCTGTATCGGATGTCTACATTGTACACTATGTATTGAAATGTACTGAAATAGTAATGGAAGGAAGCCTTACCAATGTTGGTTCGTGTCTGTCTTCCGCTGGGGAATAGTGTTTGAGGATGGAATAGTGTTCCGGCACGGACCGGGATTGCTTCGGGAGGGGCCGGTTGTCTGCGGACAGAGTTTTGGCGTGAGTTGAGATTGTAGGCTGCGTTCGGGCAGAGGTTCGGCGTGCGTTGGAATCGTTGGTTGGATTCGGGCAGAGGTTCGGCGTGCGTTGGAATCGTTGGTTGGATTCGGGCAGAGGTTCGGCGTGGTTTGGGATCGCCGGTTTGACTCGGAAAGAGCCGGGACACCTTGGAAAGACCAGGCAAGGCCTCGGAGTACCACGAGGGGCCTCAGAGTACCTCGAGGCAGCGCAGGAGCGTCGCGGGAGCGCTCGGGGAGGCTTCGGAGCACCACGAGGGGGCTCGGAAGGCCTCGGAAGGATCCGAAAGGGGCCGGGATTGCCCCGAAGGGTCTTAGAGGGGAGCCTGAAGGCTAAGGTAAGAAGAGAGAAGAGGGAGGTGTGAAAAATGAGGGAGGGGGAGCCCTCTATTTATAGTAGGAGAAAAATGCAAAGAGGTCCGTACGGACCTCCTAGGTTATCCAGAATTTTAGTTTTCCTCGATTTGAGGGAATATGTGATAATTGTGAATATTCTGGAATGATGATGTCCCCTGTGCAAAGAGGTCCGTACGGACCATCTTGGCATGCAAAGAGGTCCGTACGGACCAACCATGCATGGGGGGTAATGATTTCTCCGGGATTTGAGGGAATATGGTGGACTTTAAGGGGATTCAGTAATTATGGCAACAAAGAGGTCCGTACGGACCTTATTTGCTTTTCCAATTTCCTGAAAATTCCCAAAAGGTCCTTTTGTCCCTTTTTATCCCAGAAAGGCTCCTCCCTTGGTTTGGTTGAGGGTTTTTTGAGGGTTTTGAGTGTCATAGGTCTTCGAAACTGTGTTTGTGAGTCTGCGGTGTTTCCCATGTGCTCGGAAGAGGGTGATCCAGATTGGGGTACTTACAGAAGCCCCTCAACGATGTCACTTACGGAGGAAGTGGGGTCGTTGATAAGATAAGGGTCCTAATCTGGATCGCGTGCTGGGAGAGGAAGTGACCGTGGAGGTCGGGGTGAGGACATGGCGGTGTCCTATTGTGTGATCGTTTAGGTCAGTTGGCTGGACCCTATGATAGGATTCCTACGTATCCCTGGCGGGAATCAAGCCTGATCGTAGTTCGTGTGTGGGGTGAGTGTTGTAGTGCACGAGGACGGGAGAGGGTCCTCTGACTGAAACTTTGTGTATGGACGTGGTGGTGTCCTGTGGGTGACCGCATAGGTCGATGGTGAGGACGTTGCGGCGTCCTGGGTGACCGTATAGGTCGATGGCTGGACCCTGTAATAGGATTCCTACGTATCCCTGGCGGGAATCAAGCCTGGCCGTAGTTCAGAGGTCGTGAAATTGTGAGTGTATGTGGGCGTAATGGTGCCCTGAAGTATCGTGTGACCGCCAAGGTCAGTGGTAAGGACGGGGTGGTGTCCTAAGATGTGGTGACCGCCGAGGTCAATTGTGAGGACGTGGTGGTGTCCTGGGATGGAAACTTTACGATTTTCCTAATCGGGTGGTTTAAGGCCTTCCGGGCTGGAGATAGTGATTTGAGAGGTTTATACGGTCTTCCGGACTGAGTGGTTGAAAGCCTTCCGAGCTGGAGATAGTAATGTGGGAGGTTTATACGGTCTTTCGGACCGAGTGGTTTAAAGCCTTCCGGGCTGGAGATAGTAATGTGGGAGGTTTATACGGTCTTCCGGACCGAGTGGTTTAAAGCCTTCCGGGCTGGAGATAGTGTGAAGACTTGAATCGTCTTATGGTTGCAGTTTGCCATGCGTGAGGACTTGAATCGTCTTCTGGCTGTGGTTGTGCCATGCGTGAGGACTAGAATCGTCTTCTGGCTGCGATTTGCCATGCGTGAGGACTTGAGTCGTCTTCTGGCTGTGCTTTGCCATGCGTGAGGACTTGAGTCGTCTTCTGGCTGCGATTGTGTCATGTATGAAGACTTGAGTCATCTTCTGAATGTGGTTTGCCATATATGAAGACTTGAGTCGTCTTCTGACTGTGGGTTTTGGTTCAGGAGTATGAACCTAGTGTTTGAGACTTAGTTCAGGAGTATGAACTTAAGTTGAGGCTTGGTTCAGGAGTATGAACCTGGCGTTTGAGACTTAGTTCAGGAGTATGAACTTAAGTTAAGGCTTGGTTCAGGAGTATGAACCTGGCGTTTGAGACTTAGTTCAGGAGTATGAACTTAAGTTGGAGCTTGGTTCAGGAGTATGAACCTGGCGAGGCCTTTTGTGAGGCGTGGTTTCCTTGTGCTTGATTTCGAGAGGCGGGATTGCCTTGTGCTTGATTTCGAGAGGCGGGATTGCCTTGTGCTTTGTTTGCTGGGGAGAAGGTTGGACCTACGACGGCCGCCTGTTCGTTGGGATCATCGTGGCCTCAGAGGGGCCTTTTCATGCCGAGAGGGTGACGTCGGGCTTACTTTGATGGCCGATGCTTGCGTTGTCAATGAGCATTTTGGAGGCGTTTTGTGCCTTGAGATTTGTCTTTGGGAGGTGTCAGTCTCCTTCTTGTGCTTGTTTGCCGCTGAGTGGGCGAAATCCGAGCTTACATTGACGGCCGGTGCTGGGGATATGTAGTCTTGTACGACTTCCTTTTGACTTGTTGGGAAAGGAGCTCGGGCTTACTTTGATGGCCGGTGCTTGAGTTGCCGTTGGAGTGGGCGAAATTCGGGCTTCCATTGACAGCCGGTTCTTGAATTGCCGTTGAGTGGGCGAAGTCCGGGCTTACATTGACGGCCGGTGGTTGAATTTTCGTTGAGTAGGCGAAGTCCGGGCTTACATTGACGGCCGGTGGTTGAATTGCCGTTGAGTAGGCGAAGTCCGGGCTTACATTGACGGCCGGTTGCTGAATTGCCGTTGAGTAGGCGAAGTCCGGGCTTACATTGACGGCCGGTGGTTGAATTGCTGTTGAGTGGGCGAAGTCCGGGCTTACATTGACGGCCGGTGGTTGAATTGCCGTTGAGTGGGCGAAGTCCGGGCTTACATTGACGGCCGGTTCTTGAATTGCCGCTGGAGTGCGAGTCCGGCCATATCGACGGCCGGTTCTTGAATTGCCGCTGAGTGGGCTAAGTCCGGGCTTACATTGACGGCCGGTGGTTGAATTGCCGTTGAGTAGGCGAAGTCCGGGCTTACATTGACGGCCGGTTGTTGAATTTCCGTTGATAGGCGAAGTCCGGGCTTACATTGACGGCCGGTTGTTGAATTACCGTTGAGTAGGCGAAGTCCGGGCTTACATTGACGGCCGGTGGTTGAATTGCCGTTGAGTAGGCGAAGTCCGGGCTTACATTGACGGCCGGTTGTTGAATTGTCGTTGAGTAGGCGGAGTCCGGGCTTACATTGACGGCCGGTTGTTGAATTGCCGTTGAGTAGGCGAAGTCCGGGCACATCGACGACGGTTGTTGAATTGTTGTTGAGTAGGCGAAGTCCGGGCTTACATTGACGGCCGGTTGTTGAATTGCCGTTGAGTAGGCGAAGTCCGGGCTTACATTAACGGCCGGTTGTTGAATTGCCGTTGAGTAGGCGGAGTCCGGCTTACATTGATGTCGGCCGGTTGTTGAATTTCCGCTGAGTAGGCGAAGTCCGGCTTACATTGACGGCCGTTGTAATTGCCGTCACAGTAGGCGAAGTCCGGGCTTACATTGACGGCCGGTGGTTGAATTGCCGTTGAGTAGGCGAAGTCCGGGCTTACATTGACGGCCGGTGGTTGAATTGCCGTTGAGTAGGCGAAGTCCGGGCTACATTGACGCGGCGGTTGTTGAATTGCCGCTGAGTAGGCGAAGTCCGGGCTTACATTGACTACGGCCGGTTGAATTGATTGGTTAAGGACCAAACAAAGACCGAATTTGCCGAAATAGGCCTTAGGACGACCGGGGGCAAAGATTATAAGGGCGTAAAAGTAATTTGGCCCTCGTCAAAGAAGGTCCGTACGGACCAACCTGGGATGTAAAGAGGTCCGTACGGACCAAGTTGGTTTTTTACAGTTCCCAGGTTTTGACTGGGATTAAATGCCGAGCCTTTCCCCATTCCTTCTTCTTCCGTGCGTGAACCAGAGAGAGAGAGAGGGAGAGAAAAACCTCCATTGTTAACCAAAATCCTCCATTTTTTAGCTTGAATTACTCGCAATGGCGGAAGGATCTCGGAGGGGTCGTTGACAACGCAGTCAAGAAGTGATCGAGCAACGGATGGAGCTCCAAAGAAATTGGATCTCCTTTGTTCCATCTTCGAAGAACCCGGATGTATTATATCCGAATCCGGAGGTGCACAATCGTCGCTCTAGGAACGTCGGGGAGGTAATAAATCCATTTCGTCTTGATTCCCTGCTCGAATTTTTGAATGCTAGAACTAGGTTTTAGTTTTTCGCATTTTGGGGCTTTTGTTATTTGCCATGCCTTTTGTGAAATTCTTGATGAATTGTTGAAAATTAGCATGTAAAAATTGTGAATATGTGCATTTTGTGCAGAAATGTGTAGATTAGCTTTTATTTGTGAAAATAAAGTGCCTCTCTATGAAAATGCATGTTTTAGTGTTTTGTACCTTATGCTATTTATGTATGTACAATGTGGGAAAAATTGTCATGTAGGGACAAATTTTGTAGAAAAAATGTGACATGTGCCGTGTTTCGTGACGGGTTTTGTCTGAAAGTATGTGCCGTGTAGGGACGGACTTTTCTTTTGAAAATGTGTTATGCAGTGTGTGCCGTGTTTTTGGTGACGGACTTTGTGGGGAAAGTATGTGCAATATGTGCCGTGTTTTGTGACGGGTTATTTTGAAAATGTGTCGTGTAGGGCTTGATCCCTTTGTTGAGAAAATTTGTACAGTGTGTGCCGTGTTTTGTGACGGACTGCATGGAAAAATTATGTATAATGCATGTCATGTTTTGAGTTGCATGTAAAAATTATGTGCAATATGTGCTGTGTTTCGTGACGGGATATATGTGCTTTGCCGTGTTGGGACGGTCTTTTGTGTTTTGATTTTCTTTTGGTATTAAGTACTGTGACTGACGTACCTTTACTGTGTTTACCTGCAGGATGAGGGGCTCTTGGCTGGGAAGGCCAAGAAGATGAAGACTCGGGGATCGCTTGAGGCTGTTGTTGAGTTGTGGCAGCGGATGCCGGACATTTCTGTGGATGGTAGGCCGAGCCCCAGGAGGTTGGTCTACGCTTCTGGCCTGGGCGTGTTCGTGGAGAACTTGGCTGGGGTTTCTGACACGAGGAAGAACAAGAGCGTCTTCCTTAGCCTTTCTGAGTATTGGTGGGATACCACCCATACCTTCCATCTGAGCTGGGGAGAGTTGACGGTGACGCCCACGGACTTTGCTGCTATCACCGGACTTTCCTTCAAAGGAGGGCCAGTGCGGTGGCGAGATATGATTGCCGAGGACGTGCTGACTGAGCTGCTGGGCTTTGCGCCTGTTCCTCGCAGGGGTCTTGGCATATTGTATAGTGATGTTGAGATGAGGATCACGGCCAGTATTGGGGCCTATGTTCGGGGTACCGGCCAGGTGACAGCGGAGCAGCTGGCGCGCTCCTTCCTGTGGTTTGCGCTTTCCGAGACTTTGTTCTCAAACCACTCGACTACAGCTCCTTTCGCTCTGCTGGAGAGCTTGATTGATTTGGAGAGAGTTTGTGATATCTCTTGGGGCGAGGCGGGCTTGGCCGAGCTCTACTTCTCCTTGGACCGGTTTAGCTGGGGTGTGGCCAGTTTCTTGGCTTGTTCTGACTTTGCTTTGGAGGTATGGGTTTATTGCTGTTTTTGATTTAGCAACTTGTCGTTTCTCCGTTTTCTTTTGCACTGAGCCTTTTCCGCTTTTGTCGCAGGTGTGGTTCTATGAGATCTTTCAGTGCTTCCCGTGGGATAGAGATCCTGGGGCCGTAGCAGCGTATCCTGCTATGTTAGGCTGGGCACGCCCGGCGAGGAGGAGGAGGACCAGCAGGGGGAAGCTCACCATCGCCTACGGGGATGTGCAGGAGCATTTGGAGAGAGATAGCCCGAAGAGGTTTGTTCTGTATCCTTGGGATCGATATGAGGATGATGATTTCGAGGGGGCTCCCCTGGTGACGGTGCAGCGGAAGATGCTGCGGGGCCTGACTTGCGACGTCATGTATTTGGGAGAGCGGGTCTTCTGGCAAGCATGGCCCTGTATGCTTCCCTTGGCGCCGAGGGACCCTCCTTTTGGGATGCTTGATTCTCGGGATATGGATGTGTTGGATTTTGAGAGGTATTTGGGCGGCGTGAGTGCCGATGAGTTTGTGTCAGAGCAGAGAGGAGTATGGAGCTTTTGTGAGGAGGAAGTTGAGGACGCCACGTGTGTGGCGAGGGAGAGGGAGGCCGGTCCGCAGATCCCCTGCAGGTTCCGTGCCCGGGCCGGACTTCACGTATGTTCGTGGGGATTCCTCGAGGAGGAGGGTGTCTGCACTGCCCCCGAGCAGCTCCCCGTCGCCTACCGCGTGGATCCTGATAGACCGGTGAGTGTGCTTACTCTTTTCCATCTTGGCATTTTTTCTGTATTTTTCTCTTTTTGTTGTTGAGTATGACTGTATTGCTGAGAGTTTCTTTGGCTGCTTGCTTGTGCAGGTCCTGGGGAGGGCTTTTGACATGCTGACCCGCCATTACGTGGCGATGCGGTCTTTTGCGAAGAAGATGGCGTCGAAGATGTCTTGCCGGTCTTCGCGACGTGTGCCGGCTTACACGCCGATGCCTTCGAGGCATTCTGTAGATGTTCCTCCATCGAGAGCCGAGCCGGAGTCACAGCAGGAGGGACCTTCGCGGGGGCGGCATAGCATGGATGCCGGGACGTCTTCGGGAGCGCCGAGGTCGCAGACCCTTTACCAGTTCTTTCCTCAGCAGGATGCACAGGGTGAGGGTTCGTCAGAGCCTTCTTTCTTCGATCCTTTCGTCGGATTTGATCCTTCTGATTACTTTGAGTACCAGCCTCCGGAGGGGGCTCGGTACTCTGATGACGAGGATATGACTGGCGAGTTCACGGGGTTGCCCGACTTCTCTCTTGAGGACCTTGGTGAGGAGGATGATGTTGAAGAGTCGGACTAGGGTTCATTTGCTTTCCCTCTTTCCATATATTCTCTTTTTCTTTTTTCTTTTTTTTAGCAACATACATTAGATGTACCTGTTATAAAACACTCGTATTTGCATGGCAAACGCATTTTATTTTAAGATGTAATGTCATTTTTGTGATTCCCGGGAATTGTCCTAGAAATTGTTGCTATTATATTTTTTTTTATTTTGTGCATGCCACGTGAGCTGAGAGTGCGTTTGTGGGTAGTGTATGTTTGCCGGAAATGGCTTTGGCCAGTGTTTGGGCAGTCTGGAGCAAGGTCCTGCTGAGAACAGTGGTTTTTATTCTGTTTGCTGAGAAAGTGGGGCCAAGATGCAATAAGGTCCGTACGGACAGACCTAGGTTGCAAAGAGGTCCGTACGGACCAACCTTGCTTTTGGGAAGGAAATAAATGCTTTCCAGTGTCTGGTCTTTCCCCATTTCCCCATTTGCAGCCATTTTCGAGCTTTCTTCCCCATTTTCTCTAGAAACCTCCATTTTTGCCATGGATTCTTCGTACGTTCCTAGAATTTTACCGAGGCTTTCGCAGGAGAGGCAAGCACACTTCCTTGAGCAGCTGAAAACGTGGATGCGGCGCCGTATGAGGCATCAGAGATGGGTTTTCGAGGTAAGGTTTCGTCTTTGCTCGATTTGGTCTTTTAAGGAGTTGGTTCCTGATTGGGAGTTGTTGCGGGCTGCCGCGAAGTTCTGGGATGTTAGGAGGCACGTGTATTGCTTCTCCTACAATGAAATGGTGCCCACCTTCGAGTATTTTCGGGCTTTGATTGGAGGACCGGAGGTGGAGGCCATCTCGCTTCCTTTGATTGGTGAGCTTCTTTGTGAGCGTGAAGCTTGCAGGCTTTCTTCGTACTTCATTGGAAGAAGTGCAGGGCATGATCCTTGATTCGAGTCATATTGACATTTCTGCGCTACCGGAGCGGTTCATGGTTGATGATGAGAGGGATGTCTCGTGGGATGCATTTGCCTTGTGCGTGATGGCGACGCTTTTCCTGGTCAGCTCCCTTGGCATTTGCGATGGCGCTTTGCTAGATGTGGTTGGGCACTGCAGAGCTGGAGAGGTATTGTCCCGTTGGTCTTTGAGGGAGACTCTTCATGGTATTGGCCCGGCAGCGGACCGGGGATCGGTTCATGAGAGGGGGAAGCCCAGACTTTGCTCACCTTGTGGGCTGCGAGAGAGACTTCGAGCCATGCCCGAGGCTCCGACGTCGTTTTAGCCCGTGGTCATTTGCTCAGCGACCTCTTGTGTTTGGATATGGATCAGTCACTTTGGGAGAGATGGATGGCACGGCTTGGTACGCATCAGATCCATTGGTGGGTCCCCCACTAGGGGATTGAGACTAGGAGGGTCTTTCAGGAAGGGTCCTATGTCGTCAGAGTTCCAGGTTTATCTTGGTCCTCCTTCTATATTCCGTCGCTTGTTTCCCGGCAGTTTGGGATGAAGCAGGAGCCTTTGTTGGGCTGGGATGACCTTGCTACTACGGAGATAGCTCCTCTTTATATGGCGGCTCCTGAGTGCTTTCTTGTATTTTACGAGGGTATGGAAGTATTTCGCTTTCCCTCTGTGGTGCTCACTTAGACATGGGAGAGTGTCGTATTGACGACTCGGCACCTGGCACAGTATGAGCGGCGTGTTGGCGATCCCAGTGGCTTTGGAGAGCAGCGTGTAGCGATTCTGGGACCGGTTGCCGTAGTAGCTATTGCACTTAGGAGTGCCGAAGCACAGTCGACCCTCGGGGATGTTACGGGAGACACTTTATTTGACTATGAGACCGGAGTTGACCGACCGCGGGGAGAGGTCCTCTTTTACGGGACTCGCAGGAGGAGATCCGAGCCGAAGCGCGGCGAATGAAGCCACGAGAGTCTGCTGGATTGTTTGACTCTACGGGGAGGACCCACGATCTCGGGAGAGACGCAGAGTTGGTTCGCGTGAGCGAAAAGAAGACTCGCCTGGGACGAGGGAAGAAAGGGAAGAATGGCGAGGACAAGCGCGAGATGGCGCGGAATGACCTCCTAGGTATCCATTCATTGCATTGTAAACACATTATTTGTTAAATGTATTAAGCTGTCTTTTAGCATGTTGTGAACTTGAGAGTAGACCGTACTTGAACTCATCAAGAAATGTTGTAACCGTTAGTGATTTATGATTTACTTTTAAAGCTTTTTCGAGACGCAAGATCTCTTGTTTGCCTTTGTTTCTTTTGTGCACCTTGTCGGCGTCCACCTTTAAACTTTTCTGTTGCATTTGCGGGTGAAGGCCTCGGGCCATGACGGCAATCCCCTTTGCTTAGGCTTTGTGCTTGGCTGAGAGGTTGAATGATCCCATGACAAGTTGTTTTGATGGTCATTTCCGTAGCTTCCTTGCCCTTTGTTGGCGTCAGGCTCTTGACCTCAATTTCGCAGTTTCTGCTTGAGCTCTTTATTTTTTATTTTTTTTGTGAGCCCTTGCTCGAGCTCTTTTTTTTTTTTTTGAAGCGCGTGAGGGCGAAGACAAGCCCCTGGCTTGGAAGCAGACATGAGTCAGTCGTTTGACGTTGAGTGACCTCCGGATGTCCTTTGATGTTGCCGCCGTCATTTGACTTGGTCAAGGTGACGTTGGGGCGTGCTCTTGAAAAGTGCGTAGCTTGATGGAGGTCTTGATTGACATTCAAACTTTTGACTTTTTTGTGTATTTTTAGACCGGACCAATTAAGGTTGCCTACGTTCCCCCGGACTAGAGGGCTCAGGTCTGCGTAGTTCGACACTACATGGAGTGCCAAGAGATGCACAGTTGTTCTTCTTCGGGCGAAGTATCTGCGAAGTTTGCTTCCGTTATTTGGATTCATGAAGGGATTGCCGTCTAGGTCTGTCAGCTTCATGGCACCTCTGCGAAGATCTTTTGAACCACGAAAGGGCCGATCCATGTGGGTTCCCATTTTCCCAGTGGGTTGGTTCGAGTGGGAGGCTTTTCTTTGAGTACAAGGTCGCCTTCCCTGATGTCTCGGGACTTGACTTTCTTGTCGAAAGCTCTAGCCATCCTGCTTTGATAGGCTCAGACGTGTTCCATGGCCTTTAGTCGTCGCTCGTCTAGCAGAGCCAATTCGTCATGTCGGCTTCGGAGCTATTCGACTTCGTTGATGTCATTTTCAGCGGCACTCGGAGTGAGGGAATTTCCGGTTGATAGGAAGAACCGCTTCCATCCCGTATGTCGAGCGAAAGGGGTTTCTCCGCGTGGCTGTTCGGCGGATGTTCGATAGCCCCAAAGTGCAAGGTGCAGCTTCTCGGGCCAATCTCGTCCTCGGGTGGTCATTTTTCGGATGATCCGTTCGAGGGTTTTGTTTGCTGCTTTCACAGCGCCGTTTGTTTGTGGCCGGTAGGGAGAAGATTTGTGGCGTGTGATCTTGAATTCGGCCAGCAGTCTGTCGAATTCCCCTTTGAAGTGTGGACCATTGTCTGATATGACCTCATTCGGGATGCCGTATCGGCAGATGATGTTCTCCTTGAGGAAATGTGTGACTTTCTTGGAGGTGAGTACCTTGTAGGACTTGGCTTCGACCCATTTGGTGAAGTAGTCGATGGCTACTAAGATGAACTCGTGATCGTTGCTGCCTGGCGGAGCGATTTTCCCGATGATGTCAATTCCCCAAGTGGCAAATGGCCAGGGTGTAGTCATGCATTAGAGATCGTGGGGCGGTAGATGATTGAGGTTGGAGAACCATTGACACTTGTCGCAGCTTCGGACAAAGTGGATGCAGTCTGCCTCCATGGAGATCCAGTAGTAGCCCATCCTGAGAATGATTTGCATCAGGGCTCTGGCGTTCATGTGGGGACCGCAAGCCCCATTGTGGACTTCGTTCATGAACTCGCTTGCTTCTTCCCGGCCGATACGCAGCCGTAGGTAGCGGTCCACATGTAGCGTTTTTGTATAGCATGTCCCAAGGATGACGAAGTGAGAGGCAAGGCGTTTTAGGGCCATGATGCTCTTGGTTTTGACCCCTTCTGTGTGTGGGCCTTCCTTGTTCATGAAGGCGGTTTCCCGTTCTTGAGGTATTGGGAGATACAGTCCAGGCCTTTGGAAATGGCGTCGGACTTGCGTCTCTTTGGCTCTTCGGCAATCTTGCAAATCGTTGTGATTAAAACCTCCTCGGCAGCTTGGGCCCGGTTTTTCTCTCGTTTGACAACATGCTTAAATGTTTGCTTGATGCATTTATTCAATTAATGTGTTTGCCTTTTGTATAGATGAATTGTTATTAACTGTTTTGATTAGTTAACTCATCACTTGTTAAAGATGCAATGAAATGATTTTTTAGAAAGGTCGGACCTTTTATTGAAAGCGTGAAAGGTACATTGTTGATCAAAGACTCACAATCGTTGGGCGTAAAGCCGTCAAAAGACTCAAAAGATGTGAATTCACAGACAACAAGACTCGAAGCTAGACTATAGGCGACGAGGGATTGGACCAGGCTTCATTACTCTTGGCTGGCTATAGCTCTAGAGGGAGTGGTGATGGCTCAGGTGGCCAATCTTCCCTTGGCACGAGTCCCGGAAAATAGCTCGTATGTGGTTCGATTTCAAACCAGATCGCGGAGGTTTTTGGTTGCTCCCCTGATGATGTCCCTCCATTAGTGTTACCACCAGTCCTTGGGGGTCTTTGATGATAGAAGTCACTGAGGGCTACTTCTAAGAGGGCGAAGCATTCGGCGGTCGGAGTTGATTCTTGCGATGTTGATCATTTTCATAGAATCGCCTCTTTATGCAGGATCTTTGCTTGGACGACATTTACAATGTCTGATTCAAGGGGGCATGCTATATCTCCTTCCCTTATTAGGCCTTGGAGGAGGTTGCGCCACTGTTCATCTAGGTCGGACACTGGAATGTTGAATTGAACTATGCTGTGATGGCTGTCCCCGTAAGATCCGAGAGTGTCGGCCAGAGGTTGTCTTGTACCGGGGGATCGGTGATGAGCCAGTTTGCAAGAGGGTTTTCGGCGAAGTAAGGGTCTACTCCTCGATCAATCTCCGTCGGGGCGTCCATCTCTTGATCTTCTCTTAAGCATTCTTCACGGTCGCATATATCGAGTTGTCATCCGACCCATGAGCTCTTCGATTTCCGGCTCGTCGCGGCTTAGAGCGTGGATGTAAGGATCCACTTCGTAGCGGGACGGGGTAGGAGACTCATGCAGGAGAAGAGTATTCGGTCATGTCGGGACCTTCTTGGGTCGTAGCTTGCTTGGCCAAGCACTTGCCATTACGCTTCCGCGGATCACTTCGATCACTCCATTGGCGTTGATGAATTTTACGCATTGGTGAAGAGTAGATGATCTTGCTTTCATCGATGTATCAAGGTCGTCCCAGCAAGCGAGAGAAGGTTGGTTTGATTTCCACGACTTGGAACTCTACCGAGCTCGATTGTGCATCGGTGGATCCTCAAATTGATGACTCCTACGATTGGTCGTGCGGTGGAATCGTTGGCTCGGATTACCGGGGTGAAGGCCTTATCGGGGAGCGGTCGATACGGAGTCGTTTCGGTGTGCTCAAGCGATGATGTTGGCTGCGGAGCCGTTATCCAATCAAGACGTTCGGGAGGAAGAACATTTCTATTTTTATGAGGATGAGGAGGGCTTCGTTGTGCCGATTCTCACATGTCGGCAAGTCATCGTCTTGAAGACTAAATCGCTTCCCGTGCTATCGTTTGACTCGAGTCTCCTGCAGGGAGCGTTCGATCCATCCATTTGTATGCCTTGGTCGGGGCACGAGATCGTAGGGAGACAGTTGCCCTTGGGCGTTCTTGTACGAATTCCCGGTCACGGGACCTTTTGACTCTGTTTCACGCTCCCGGTCATAGCGGGACCGGCATGCGACGGTTTCGGAAATTGCGGGGAGTGCGCTCTCGCTTGGAGTTTAAGTCAAAGGCTATTGAGTTTACCCTGTCGTTCGGGAATGGATTTCCGATGGTATTGGGACCATGAGGGCGTTCCAATTTTCCCTCCTTAATGAGCCCCTGGACCACACTGCTTGAGCACGAAGCAATTGTCGGTGGTGTGGCAGGTAGTTGTGGAAGAGCGCAGTGCTTGCTCATATCCATGTTGGGTTTGGGAGTCTTTGGTTGGAAATTCTCGAGAGGCTTGAGAAGATTTCGTTTCACCAAAGCTTCAAATACTTGGCCCGAGGGCATTTCGAGGTTGTCTAAATGCTTTGGAACGTGGGAAGCGAGGGGATTGTTGTTCTTTGGGGCTGCTTGATCGCGGTTTACTTGAGCTCCGTTACGGATGTAGTGTCTTGTTATTTGCTTCTTTTCCTTTGTTCGGGGCGGGAGTTGAAGTTGCCGGGTTTGTCCGATAGCGGTAAGACGAGGCGGGGTTGTTGTTGTCTTTTGAAGACTCGAGTCTTCTCAAACTTTGTCCGGCATTGACCATGGCACGGAGATCGGGATAGAAATGGTGGGTGATCAAGGTCCTCAAAGATGGCTTGAGGCGGGGAATGGAAGATGTCCATCTGCTCTTCTTTGGAAAGTGGATCCATTATCTCACTAAGATTCCAATTCCATCTTTTGTAGAACTCGCCCACTGGTTCGTCATCCTTTTGCTCGGTGGCTTGCAGATCGTGGCGGTTCGTTTCCCACTCGAGGTTGGCGCGATACTTTTCTAGGAAGATCTCGCTGATTTGATCCCACGTGGAGCGGTTTTCTGCCTTTACATTGAGGAACCACCTTAGTGCTGTAGATTTGAGAGAATGCTGAAAGTGATCCGCCATCTGTTGAGGGGTTGCCCCTTTGGCTCTCATACCCAGGACATAGGTGTCGATGTGGGTTTTTGGGCATTCTGTCCCGTCAAACTTTTCCATTTCCGGCATCCTGAATTTTGGAGGGAGCGGGACTACTTTGCTTGGATCAGTGGGCAGGAGGGATTCCTTCCGAGAACTAGCTAGCTTGCCTTGCATGTCCTTCATTTGCTCGATCAGCCAAGCCATGTGGGGATCAGCAGGCTGAGGTGGGTTACCGTTTTCGGGGATAGAAACCGAAGATGGAGGTGGATTGGCTGATGGGATCGCCATTCGAGAGTCTTGGGGAGGTAGTTGAGTGTATACCAACCCATACCACGAGTGCTAAAGTTGAGGCGTGATTGCCGAGGTCAGCTAAGGGTTGTGTTTGGGAATTGGGGAAATGATTCGTTAGCCCCAAGTGGCGGACTAGTAGGTGGCAAGCTTGAAATGTCGGGATATCCGCTCGGGATGCCGTCCACAGTAAGCATGGGGACTTCGATTGTGGCTGTGAGGCTCATATAGAGGCAAAGGATTGAATCACAGGGGATCTGCAGAGATGCATTGGGATACGCGGAGCGAGCACGTATGTGTCTTGTTGCCCGAGCTTGATGTGCGAGCAGAACCGATCTTGTGAGGTGGGCATGTCGGGGCCCTTGGCCCAGCGCTGAGGAGCTTTGAGCGAGAGCTGCTTTGCGTTCTTTGGGATCTCGTAGCTTGGCGGAGGCGGAACATGCGATAGCTTTGAGAAATCGGGGCGGTATGTCTTCGTCCTCTATGAGAACAAAGGTTCCGTCGGGTTGGGAGCTGCAAGCTGTTCCTCGAAGACGCAAGGTGTCTACGATCCAGCTTGCTTTGCTCTTCTTGGCGCTTCTTGATGGTTTCGAAGGCTCGCAGCACCTCCTCCATTGTGGAGGTTCCTTAGTGGTGGGGTTCCGTTTCCCTCAGCATTATCATTGATCCCGTCGTAGGGGAGTAGCGGACGGTGCGGACCGTTGAACTGGAAGGGCTATCGAACCTTGTGACCTCGATACTAAAAAGGCGGCTCCCGGGTATTCTCAACCACTCTCGGTTCGCTGGAGGGGGTGACGGGCAAGGTTTAGACATGGGAAGGCCTTTTGGATAAAAGGGGGAAAGCTCATGTGACATGCGGTTTCCGCTTTTTATTTATGATTTTATTGTTTTAATTTACTTAAAACATGTTTTCTCAGAGTCCTAGGTAGGTTGGAAAAGATTGCTCTTCTTTTTCGCAACTATGCTAGATCCTGGGTCAGTGGAGACCATCTGTGCGGCTATAAGCCCCTCGTTTTGCACCTGTATTTCGACATCCCAGGGTGGGACGGCCCGGGCGAGGGTCTATAGGGCAAGCGGTTTCCAGAGCCTAAAGAAAATCGAACCTAAGGACCGAGCCTGTCATGTTCGTTTTGATGCGTTAGCCATGTGAATAGTGAACCGAGTCGGCCACTGAGTCAAGATCAGGTCAAGAGGTCGGCATGTCCTCTCTTTACCTTGCTTGCGCAAGGGATGCGTGACGTTAGGCGTTAGGTGGGTCATATTGTCATGGGCGACGTATCAAAGGCGTGATGACATGGTGTCATGTGAGCATGGATGTATATCCGGGATGGAACATCGTCTGGGTGTAGCTTCGAAAATCAAGATCAGGTCAAGATTTTAGCATGACCTTTCATTACTTTGCTTGCGCAAGGGATCTTGAGTTCCGAGTCTTGACTCAGAAAAATGGCCGGCATGGTATATGTATCCAGGCTGTATGACACGGACAGGGTAAAAACCAACCGAGTCTGGACAGAGTGTGACTCAAGACTCAAACGTGCAGGGTTGACGCTTGGCTAGGATGGGATGTTTGGAATGATCCCGTGCGCGTCCAAGAGGCCTAGGAAGACCAAACGGACTGCAACTGAGACCACTCCGGGTTAAGGGTTGTAGTGTGCAGTGTATCCGAGGCAGCAGTGCGCGTAGCGTGCGGTGTAACCGAGGCAGCAGTGTGCGTAGTGTGCGGTGTAACCGAGGCAACAATGCGTGTGACGACCCCAACCCTAGGCACTCATTTTAAATATTAAATTATATGCTTTTAATATTTATGTTATCCTTATGTGTTCAATTATGTCTTTAAATTCTTAAATTAGGATAAACTGGGTGAAAAGTAAATTTAGGAGCTTATAAGAATTTATTGGACATTAAATAAAGAAACTAGGGGAAATAATAAAAATGGGAATTTATTAAATAGATAAATAATTGAGGAGGTTAAATGAGTGAGTAGGATGAATTATTGGGTTAAGGGTTAAGTTTAAATTAAAAATAAAGATGAAAGCCTTCTTGGTAGATATTTGTAGGAGGGGCCAATTTTCTTGCTCTCCCATCCTCTTGCCAAGTGTCCATTCCCCACACCTCCTCTTACTCCCCTTCCCCTCCTTCTCCTTCATTCACTACCATTCTTCATCCTAGAGAAAATAGAGAAAACCTCCATTGAAGTCCCCTTTGCCCAAGCTTTGAAGTCAAGCATTTCTTCACCAAAATCAAGTCTAGGAGCACCATTGAAGTTGGACCACCTAGAGGAAGCCATCAAGTTAGAAAGATTCATCTTTCCTTATAAAATCCAAGTGAGTTATTATGATTCCCTTCTCCTATGTGTTCATGAGTTCTTTGATTATTGTTCTTGGCTTAATGATGTTGATTTCTTGCTTGGAAACCTAAAGGGGAGTTGATTGATTTGAAAATGAACATTGTTGAAGTTAGGATTCAAGGAAGATCATTAGAAGGGTTTGAAATGGGTGGAATGGGTAGAGATAAATGATCTAGGATTACTTGGTTGTGAGTTTATATGTTTTGAATGGGACTTGGTAAGATGAAGGTGTTCTTGGGTGTTCTTGATCAAGCCATGGTAGAGGGAAAGAAGAACTAGGTTAAAAAGGGTTAAAAATCTGCAAAATGGGGCTGGAGGAGGCTTGGGCGGTCGCCCGTAGGGGGCTTGGGCGGCCGCCCGTCATGGCGGGAGGTCCAAATTACTTTGAGGTACACTTGGGCGGTCGCCCAGTAGGTTAGAGCGGTCGCCCAAAGGGCGAAACCTCAATTTCCTAGTAGGTCCACTTGGGCGGTCGCCCGAAGTGTAGAGCGGTCGCCCAAGACCCTGAACCAGTTTTTCTTAATTTAAACTAGGATAGTTTGGCAAGTTGTTTGGCCACTTAAAAATGGTGACTCCCACTTAGTAATTGAACTTGAACCTTCATTTAGGTCTTGTATCCTTGTATATGGAATTTGTAGGGTAGGTTTATGATCTCTCTTTTCCTTACTTGATGTTATACATAGTATTGTTGATATTGTTTAGTGTATTCATAAATTGTTACACTTTGATATTGTTGGGCATGAGTATATATTACCATGTGGCTATTGTTTATCCCTTTTTGTGGATTTTATTCAAGTATCTATTATGTGCTTGATATGTGTGAGTCAGCTGACGTTGGGGGTATAACATAATACGGTCAATTATGGAAGTGTGACCTAATGTGATCGGATTATGTTATATCTGTGACCGTCCCCTCCTGTGGCCACAGGTTGGGGTTATAGCGTCTGTATTGAGCCAAAAGCCTTACAGAGTTGCTACTGTCTTATTTGGTTCCACTGAAAAACGGGTCTTATAAGACGTGAGTATTGCTTAAGCGGCTCGGCTGTAAGATTGGAGTATTATATTACCCAATGTTGTACGACTACTTTTGACCCCGACGGGAAAAGGTAAACCAAGGTAATGGAATGTGTTTATAGCTTTCCCAATGTGTTATGTGCGACTTGTTATATGTTGCATTTATTTGGCATATTGTTGCATCCATAATAGCTTGCTGAGATTTATTCTCACCCCTCTCCCTTTACTGTTTTAGATCCCGAGACAGGCGGACCGGCCAAGTAAGGACGGAGAGGAGTTTGGAGTAATCTTTTGGGTGTTGTCGGGGTATGTTTAGGGTGACGTATAAAACTGTATTTTGGTAATTCCTTTCTTGGAGTTTGTAATTATAAACTTTAAACTCTACGTCATAACCTTAATCTTTTGTAACTAAACAATTAACCGTTTTCAAAGTTTGTTATCTCCTCCTCCGATGTGGAGTAGAGTGGAGTTATTTCGAAATGTTATGTTATTAATGTTTATGTTTGAAAGTCAAAGCAAAGTTTTAAAAGTTTTTGTGTATTTGGGTTAGTTTGAGGACGCTCCAACTCGGGACACGTGTAGGTTCCGGGTCGGGGTCCTCACGGTTAGTATCGAGCTCGGTTAGAATTCTCGGGTAGAGTCTAGGCGAGTGAGAGTGTGTGATAACTGACGTCGAGTGTTTAATGCAGGAGTTTGTTGTTATGGCGGGAAATGATGGTGATCAGAATTTGGGTTTGGGTGGTGTTGGTAATCCGAATGCCGAGATGATGGATATGTTCCGAGGGTTTCTTCAGCATATGGCAACTCAGAATCAGAATTTGAATCAGAATCAAGGCAGGCAAGGGCAACATGGTTTGGAGAAGTTCGTGAAGATGTCTCCTCCTAGCTTCAACGGAGATCCGGATCCGACGAAGGCTGAGAGGTGGCTTGAGGCTATGAATAAGATTTTCGCAGCTATGGAGAGTACGGATGCGGAGAAGGTGAGATGCGCCGTTTTCAAGTTGGAAGGACCCGCTGAGCACTGGTGGCAAGTGGTGAAGGATGGTTGGGACCGGGATTTGACACCGCAGACTTGGGAGAACTTCACACGCAAGTTCCGGGATCACTTTGTTCCGATGGTTACTAGAGACAAGAAGGAAGGCGAGTTTCTGAAACTGGAGCAAGGGACCATGACGATAGCGCAGTATTCAGCAAAGTTCACAGAATTGGCCCGATATTGTCCTCATTTGGTGCCGGATGAGGAGGCGAGTCTACGGTTTGTGAAAGGTTTAAGGGTTGAGTTTCGAAGCGATTATTGACGCATAACTTCGCCAACTTCCAAGCAAGCGGTGAATATGGCGTATCGGATTGAGAATGACATAGAGGAGCACCGTGGTAAGAATGAAGGCGGAAACGGGAATAGGTTCCAAGGTCAAGGTTCGGGACGAGAATAGAGTGCGATCGAGGACTTTCACCCGGGAGCGAATCGAGGAGGTCATGTGGCGGCTCCGGCAAATCGTGCGACTTCCGGTCAGTTTGGGGCAACATGTGGGTTTTGCAAGAGGCTAGGGCATTCGGAGGACAAGTGTTGGAGCAAGCAAGGAAAGTGTTTGGAGTGTGGGTCGGCAGGCCATTTTAGGAGGAATTGCCCCAAGTTACAGAATAAGCAAGCTTCGGGTACCGGATTTGGGGGACAAGGTAGTGGTGTGAAGAGAGATGTTGATGGGAAACCTAAGGATAGAGTCCAAGGTCGTGTGTTTGCTTTGGGTCGAGGAGAGGTCGATCCTAATGCCGTCATTAGAGGTATAGTTCCTGTCTCAGGAGTTAAGGCCCGCATCCTTATAGATCCCGGGTCTTCCCATTCATTTGTGGCATCTCATTTTGCATTCTCATTGCATATCTTGCCTGAATCTATGCCTTATGTGTTGGAGGTCTCTACTCCTATGGGAGAGTGCCTTGCATCTTCTTTGATATATCGTGGTTGTGATGTGACTATATGTGGGCATGTATTGCCGGTGGATTTGGTCGAGTTACCAATCCGTGATTTTGATGTGATCCTTGGTATGGATTGGTTGAGTCAGTGCCATGCTTTGGTAGACTGTCATAGGAAGCGAGTCTCATTTGCTATGCCTGATGTGCCTACATTTATATTTGATGCCGATAAATCCATGTTCGGTTTACATGTTATTTCTGCCTTAAAAGCTAGAAAGATGCTATCTAAGGGGTGTGCGGGTTACTTGGCTTATGTGGTAGATTCCAATAAGAAGTCTTCCGAGTTAGCTCATGTTCCGGTTGTGAATGAGTTTAGTGATGTGTTTTCTAGTGAGTACTCTATGCCTCCGGATCGTGAGGTAGAGTTTTGTATCGACTTAGTGCCGGTCATCTCCTATTTCTAAAGCACCCTATAGAATGGCTCCGACCGAGTTAAAAGAGTTGAAGGTCCAATTGCAAGAATTGTTAGACCGAGGTTTTATTCGTCCTAGTGTGTCTCCGTGGGGAGCACCGGTCTTGTTTGTTAGGAAGAAGGATGGTACCTTACGATTGTGCATTGACTATCGTTTGTTGAACCAAGCCACCATTAAGAATAAGTATCCTCTTCCGCATATAGATGATTTGTTTGACCAACTCCAAGGTTCCGTTATCTACTCAAAGCTTGATTTGAGAAGCGGATACCATCAGTTGAAGATTAGGCCGGATGATATTGCTAAGACAGCTTTCCGGACTAGATATGGTCATTATGAGTTTGTTGTGATGCCTTTCGGGTTGACTAATGCTCCAGCCGTGTTTATGGATATGATGAACCGTGTCTTGAAGCCTTATCTTGATAGCTTTGTGGTAGTGTTCATAGATGATATCCTTGTTTACTCTAAGTCTCGGGAAGAGCATGAGAATCATTTGAGGATTGTTTTGTCCGTTCTTCGGGAGAAGCAATTGTACGCCAAGTTCAGTAAGTGCGAGTTTTGGCTTGAGCAGATTTCTTTCTTGGGGCATGTTGTGTCGAGTTCGGGAATTTCCGTGGATCCTTCAAAGATTGAAGCCGTGGTTAATTGGAAGCAACCTTCGACTGTGACCGAGGTCCGTAGTTTTCTTGGTTTGGCGGGGTATTATCGGAGGTTCATTGAAGGGTTTTCTCGGATTGCTACTCCGTTAACTAGGTTGACTCGGAAGGATGTATCGTTTGTTTGGGATTCCAAGTGTGAAGAAAGTTTTGATGAATTGAAGAAGAGGTTGACGACGGCTCCTGTTCTTACCCTTCCGGATGGTTGTGAGAATTTTGTGATCTATAGTGATGCCTCGAAGGCGGGTTTGGGTTGTGTTCTCATGCAGAATGGGAAGGTTATTGCGTATGCCTCTAGGAAGTTATCACCGGCGGAACAGAATTACCCTACTCATGATATGGAATTGGCGGCGATTGTATTTGCGTTGCATAAGTGGAAACACTACTTGTATGGGGCGAAGTTTGAGATTTTCACCGATCATAAGAGTTTGAAGTACCTATTTACCCAAAAGGAGTTGAACAACCGACAAAGGAGATGGCTTGAGTTCTTGAAGGATTTTGATTGTGTCATTTCCTATCATCCGGGGAAGGCCAATGTGGTGGCCGATGCGATTAGCCGAAAGGCGTATGTCACAGCTTTGAGTTCTCGGGAATTGAAGAGTGAGGTAATTATTGCGAATGTTCGAGCCGTTCCGGCATTGTATGGAGATTTGAAAGAAGCTCAACAAGGAGATCCGGAATTGAAGAAAATTTTAGATCAAGTGCAAAATGGGAAAGCCGGGGAATTTGCTTTGAATAGAGATGGGATTTTAACTTTCCAAGGGAGAATTTGCGTTCCTTCATCGCCGGAAATCAAGAAGCGTGTTTTAGAGGATGGCCATAAGTCTAAGTTTGCGATTCATCCGGGGAGTACCAAAATGTATCAAGACTTGAAGCGTGGGTATTGGTGGAATGGTATGAAGAGGGAAATAGCGGATTATGTTTCTAAGTGTTTGACTTGTCAACAAATCAAGGCCGAACATCAGAGACCGGCGGGACTACTTCAACCATTGGATATTCCGGAATGGAAATGGGAAGGGATCTCGATGGATTTCGTTTCGGGTTTGCCTCTTACCGCGAAGAAGATGGATGCTATTTGGGTTATTGTGGATAGATTGACGAAGTCGGCTCATTTTCTTCCGGTGTCAACTAAGTTTTCGTTAGAGAAGTTAGCCCAGTTGTATATGAAAGAGATTGTGAGACTTCACGGGGTTCCGGTTAGTATTGTGTCTGACAGAGATCCGAGGTTTACATCTAGATTTTGGAGAGCATTGCATGAAGCCTTGGGTTCTAAATTGTGTTTCAGTACGGCGTTTCATCCTCAAGCCGATGATCGATCAGAGAGAACTATTCAGATACTTGAGGATATGTTACGGGCTTGTGTGATGGATTTCCAATTATCTTGGGAGGATCATCTACCGTTAGTTGAGTTTGCTTACAACAATAGTTATCAGTCAAGTATCGAGATGGCTCCGTATGAGGCGTTGTATGGTAGGAAGTGTCGATCTCCGATGTGTTGGGATGAGGTAGGTGAAGCGAGACTTTGGGGCCCGGATTTGGTTAGGGATTCTACGGAGAAGATCAAGGTGATTCGGGATAGATTGAAGACGGCTCAGAGTAGACAAAAAAGCTACGCCGACAATAGAAGACGGGATTTATTATTTCGGGTTGGTGACTTTGTGTTCTTGAAGGTCTCTCCGAGGACGGGGATTAAAAGGTTTGGTAATAAGGGTAAGTTGGCTCCGAGGTTTGTAGGTCCGTTTGAGATTCTAGAGAAGATAGGGGAATTGGCTTACCGGTTGGCGTTGCCTCCGTCTTTCTCTTTGCTTCATGATGTGTTTCACGTTTCTATGTTAAGGAAGTATTGTCATGACCCCTCCCATGTTTTGAGCTCTCCTCCCGATGACGTCCAAGCGGACATGTCTTATGTTGAAGAGCCATTAAGAGTCTTAGAATTCCAAGTTAAGGAGTTGAGAACTAAGAGTATCCCGATAGTGAAAGTCCTTTGGAAGAATCATACCGTCGAGGAAGCAACGTGGGAGCTAGAGTCGGAGATGAGGGCGAAATACCCGTGGTTGTTTGAAAATTCAAGTAAGTTTTCTTTTAAAATTCGGGTCGAATTTTCTTTAAGGGGGAGTGAGTGTGACGACCCCAACCCTAGGCACTCATTTTAAATATTAAATTATATGCTTTTAATATTTATGTTATCCTTATGTGTTCAATTATGTCTTTAAATTCTTAAATTAGGATAAACTGGGTGAAAAGTAAATTTAGGAGCTTATAAGAATTTATTGGACATTAAATAAAGAAACTAAGGGAAATAATAAAAATGGGAATTTATTAAATAGATAAATAATTGAGGAGGTTAAATGAGTGAGTAGGATGAATTATTGGGTTAAGGGTTAAGTTTAAATTAAAAATAAAGATGAAAGCCTTCTTGGTAGATATTTGTAGGAGGGGCCAATTTTCTTGCTCTCCCATCCTCTTGCCAAGTGTCCATTCCCCACACCTCCTCTTACTCCCCTTCCCCTCCTTCTCCTTCATTCACTACCATTCTTCATCCTAGAGAAAATAGAGAAAACCTCCATTGAAGTCCCCTTTGCCCAAGCTTTGAAGTCAAGCATTTCTTCACCAAAATCAAGTCTAGGAGCACCATTGAAGTTGGACCACCTAGAGGAAGCCATCAAGTTAGAAAGATTCATCTTTCCTTATAAAATCCAAGTGAGTTATTATGATTCCCTTCTCCTATGTGTTCATGAGTTCTTTGATTATTGTTCTTGGCTTAATGATGTTGATTTCTTGCTTGGAAACCTAAAGGGGAGTTGATTGATTTGAAAATGAACATTGTTGAAGTTAGGATTCAAGGAAGATCATTAGAAGGGTTTGAAATGGGTGGAATGGGTAGAGATAAATGATCTAGGATTACTTGGTTGTGAGTTTATATGTTTTGAATGGGACTTGGTAAGATGAAGGTGTTCTTGGGTGTTCTTGATCAAGCCATGGTAGAGGGAAAGAAGAACTAGGTTAAAAAGGGTTAAAAATGCGCAAAATGGGTGGAGGAGGCTTGGGCGGTCGCCCGTGGGGGCTTGGGCGGCCGCCCATCATGGCGGGAGGTCCAAATTACTTTGAGGTACACTTGGGCGGTCGCCCAAGTAGGTTAGGGCGGTCGCCCAAAGGGGCAGAAACCTCAATTTCCTAGTAGGTCCACTTGGGCGGTCGCCCAAGTGTAAGGGCGGTCGCCCAAGACCCTGAACCAGTTTTTCTTAATTTAAACTAGGATAGTTTGGCAAGTTGTTTGGCCACTTAAAAATGGTGACTCCCACTTAGTAATTGAACTTGAACCTTCATTTAGGTCTTGTATCCTTGTATATGGAATTTGTAGGGTAGGTTTATGATCTCTCTTTTCCTTACTTGATGTTATACATAGTATTGTTGATATTGTTTAGTGTATTCATAAATTGTTACACTTTGATATTGTTGGGCATGAGTATATATTACCATGTGGCTATTGTTTATCCCTTTTTGTGGATTTTATTCAAGTATCTATTATGTGCTTGATATGTGTGAGTCGGCGACGTTGGGGTATAACATAATACGGTCAATTATGGAAGTGTGACCTAATGTGATCGGATTATGTTATATACGTGACCGTCCCCTCCGTGGCCACGGAGTTGGGGTTATAGCGTCTGTATTGAGCCAAAAGCCTTACAGAGTTGCTCTTGTCTTATTTGGTTCCACTGAAAAACGGGTCTTATAAGACGTGAGTATTGCTTAACGGCTCTCACCGTAAGATTGGAGTATTATATTACCCAATGTTGTACGACTACTGTTCAGACGGGAAAAGGTAAACCAAGGTAATGGAATGTGTTTATAGCTTTCCCAATGTGTTATGTGCGACTTGTTATATGTTGCATTTATTTGGCATATTGTTGCATCCATAATAGCTTGCTGAGATTTATTCTCACCCCTCTCCCTTCTTGTTTTAGATCCCGAGACAGGCGGACCGGCCAAGTAAGGACGGAGAGGAGTTTGGAGTAATCTTTTGGGTGTTGTCGGGGTATGTTTAGGGTGACGTATAAAACTGTATTTTGGTAATTCCTTTCTTGGAGTTTGTAATTATAAACTTTAAACTCTACGTCATAACCTTAATCTTTTGTAACTAAACAATTAACCGTTTTCAAAGTTTGTTATCTCCTCCTCCGATGTGGAGTAGAGTGGAGTTATTTCGAAATGTTATGTTATTAATGTTTATGTTTGAAAGTCAAAGCAAAGTTTTAAAAGTTTTTGTGTATTTGGGTTAGTTTGAGGACGCTCCAACTCGGGACACGTGTAGGTTCCGGGTCGGGGTCCTCACAGTTGGTATCAGAGCTCGGTTAGAATTCTCGGGTAGAGTCTAGCTGAGTGAGAGTGTGTGATAACTGACGTCGAGTGTTTAATGCAGGAGTTTGTTGTTATGGCGGGAAATGATGGTGATCAGAATCTGGGTTTGGGTGGTGTTGGTAATCCGAATGCCGAGATGATGGATATGTTCCGAGGGTTTCTTCAACATATGGCAACTCAGAATCAGAATTTGAATCAGAATCAAGGCAGACAAGGGCAACATGGTTTGGAGAAGTTCGTGAAGATGTCTCCTCCTAGCTTCAACGGAGATCCGGATCCGACGAAGGCTGAGAGGTGGCTTGAGGCTATGAATAAGATTTTCGCAGCTATGGAGAGTACGGATGCGGAGAAGGTGAGATGCGCCGTTTTCAAGTTGGAAGGACCCGGCAGCACCGGTGGCAAGTGGTGAAGGATGGTTGGGACCGGGATTTGACACCGCAGACTTGGGAGAACTTCACACGCAAGTTCCGGATCACTTTGTTCCGATGGTTACTAGAGACAAGAAGGAAGGCGAGTTTACGGCTGGAGCAAGGGACCATGACGATAGCGCAGTATTCAGCAAAGTTCACAGAATTGGCCCGATATTGTCCTCATTTGGTGCCGGATGAGGAGAGGCGAGTCTACCGGTTTGTGAAAGGTTTAAGGGTTGAGTTTCGGAAGCAGTTATTGACGCATAACTTCGCCAACTTCCAAGCAGCAGTGAATATGGCGTATCGGATTGAGAATGACATAGAGGAGCACCGTGGTAAGAATGAAGGCGGAAACAGGAATAGGTTCCAAGGTCAAGGTTCGGGACAGAATAGAGTGCAGCCGAGGACTTTCACCCCGGGAGCGAATCGAGGAGGTCATGTGGCGGCTCCGGCAAATCGTGCGACTTCCGGTCAGTTTGGGGCAACATGTGGGTTTTGCAAGAGGCTAGGGCATTCGGAGGACAAGTGTTGGAGCAAGCAAGGAAAGTGTTTGGAGTGTGGGTCGGCAGGCCATTTTAGGAGGAATTGCCCCAAGTTACAGAATAAGCAAGCTTCGGGTACCGGATTTGGGGGACAAGGTAGTGGTGTGAAGAGAGATGTTGATGGGAAACCTAAGGATAGAGTCCAAGGTCGTGTGTTTGCTTTGGGTCGAGGAGAGGTCGATCCTAATGCCGTCATTAGAGGTATAGTTCTGTCTCGGGAGTTAAGGCCCGCATCCTTATAGATCCCGGGTCTTCCCATTCATTTGTGGCATCTCATTTTGCATTCTCATTGCATATCTTGCCTGAATCTATGCCTTATGTGTTGGAGGTCTCTACTCCTATGGGAGAGTGCCTTGCATCTTCTTTGATATATCGTGGTTGTGATGTGACTATATGTGGGCATGTATTGCCGGTGGATTTGGTCGAGTTACCAATCCGTGATTTTGATGTGATCCTTGGTATGGATTGGTTGAGTCAGTGCCATGCTTTGGTAGACTGTCATAGGAAGCGAGTCTCATTTGCTATGCCTGATGTGCCTACATTTATATTTGATGCCGATAAATCCATGTTCGGTTTACATGTTATTTCTGCCTTAAAAGCTAGAAAGATGCTATCTAAGGGGTGTGCGGGTTACTTGGCTTATGTGGTAGATTCCAATAAGAAGTCTTCCGAGTTAGCTCATGTTCCGGTTGTGAATGAGTTTAGTGATGTGTTTTCTAGTGAGTACTCTATGCCTCCGGATCGTGAGGTAGAGTTTTGTATCGACTTAGTGCCCGGTACCGCCCCTATTTCTAAAGCACCCTATAGAATGGCTCCGGCCGAGTTAAAAGAGTTGAAGGTCCAATTGCAAGAATTGTTAGACCGAGGTTTTATTCGTCCTAGTGTGTCTCCGTGGGGAGCACCGGTCTTGTTTGTTAGGAAGAAGGATGGTACCTTACGATTGTGCATTGACTATCGTTTGTTGAACCAAGCCACCATTAAGAATAAGTATCCTCTTCCGCATATAGATGATTTGTTTGACCAACTCCAAGGTTCCGTTATCTACTCAAAGCTTGATTTGAGAAGCGGATACCATCAGTTGAAGATTAGACCGGATGATATTGCTAAGACGGCTTTCCGGACTAGATATGGTCATTATGAGTTTGTTGTGATGCCTTTCGGGTTGACTAATGCTCCAGCCGTGTTTATGGATATGATGAACCGTGTCTTCAAGCCTTATCTTGATAGCTTTGTGGTAGTGTTCATAGATGATATCCTTGTTTACTCTAAGTCTCGGGAAGAGCATGAGAATCATTTGAGGATTGTTTTGTCCGTTCTTCGGGAGAAGCAATTGTACGCCAAGTTCAGTAAGTGCGAGTTTTGGCTTGAGCAGATTTCTTTCTTGGGGCATGTTGTGTCGAGTTCGGGAATTTCCGTGGATCCTTCAAAGATTGAAGCCGTGGTTAATTGGAAGCAACCTTCGACTGTGACCGAGGTCCATAGTTTTCTTGGTTTGGCAGGGTATTATCGGAGGTTCATTGAGGGGTTTTCTCGGATTGCTACTCCGTTAACTAGGTTGACTCGGAAGGATGTATCGTTTGTTTGGGATTCCAAGTGTGAAGAAAGTTTTGATGAATTGAAGAAGAGGTTGACGACGGCTCCTGTTCTTACCCTTCCGGATGGTTGTGAGAATTTTGTGATCTATAGTGATGCCTCGAAGGCGGGTTTGGGTTGTGTTCTCATGCAGAATGGGAAGGTTATTGCGTATGCCTCTAGGAAGTTATCACCGGCGGAACGATTACCCTACTCATGATATGGAATTGGCGGCGATTGTATTTGCGTTGCATAAGTGGAAACACTACTTGTATGGGGCGAAGTTTGAGATTTTCACCGATCATAAGAGTTTGAAGTACCTATTTACCCAAAAGGAGTTGAACAACCGACAAAGGAGATGGCTTGAGTTCTTGAAGGATTTTGATTGTGTCATTTCCTATCATCCGGAGAAGGCCAATGTGGTGGCCGATGCGATTAGCCGAAAGGCGTATGTCAGCTTTGAGTTCTCGAGAATTGAAGAGTGAGGTAATTATTGCGAATGTTCGAGCTGCGTTCCGGCATTGTATGGAGATTTGAAAGAAGCTCAACAAGGAGATCCAGGAATTGAAGAAAATTTTAGATCAAGTGCAAAATGGGAAAGCGGGAATTTGCTTTGAATAGAGATGGGATTTTAACTTTCCAAGGGAGAATTTGCGTTCCTTCATCGCCGAAATCAAGAAGCGTGTTTTAGAGGATGGCCATAAGTCTAAGTTTGCGATTCATCCGGAGTACCAAAATGTATCAAGACTTGAAGCGTGGGTATTGGTGGAATGGTATGAAGAGGGAAATAGCGGATTATGTTTCTAAGTGTTTGACTTGTCAACAAATCAAGGCCGAACATCAGAGACCGGCGGGACTACTTCAACCATTGGATATTCCGGAATGGAAATGGGAAGGGATCTCGATGGATTTCGTTTCGGGTTTGCCTCTTACCGCGAAGAAGATGGATGCTATTTGGGTTGTGTGGATAGATTGACGAAGTCGGCTCATTTTCTTCCGGTGTCAACTAAGTTTTCGTTAGAGAAGTTAGCCCAACAGTTGTATATGAAAGAGATTGTGAGACTTCACGGGGTTCGGTTAGTATTGTGTCGGAGAGATCCGAGGTTTACATCTAGATTTTGGAGAGCATTGCATGAAGCCTTGGGTTCTAAATTGTGTTTCAAGTACGGCGTTTCATCCTCAAACCGACTGGTCGGTCAGAGAACTATTCGAATACTTGAGGATATGTTACGGGCTTGTGTGATGGATTTCCAATTATCTTGGGAGGATCATCTACCGTTAGTTGAGTTTGCTTACAACAATAGTTATCGATCGAAGTATCGAGATGGCTCCGTATGAGGCGTTGTATGGTAGGAAGTGTCGATCTCCGATGTGTTGGGATGAGGTAGGTGAAGCGAGACTTTGGGGCCCGGATTTGGTTAGGGATTCTACGGAGAAGATCAAGGTGATTCGGGATAGATTGAAGACGGCTCAGAGTAGACAGAAAAGCTACGCCGACAATAGAAGACGGGATTTATCATTTCGGGTTGGTGACTTTGTGTTCTTGAAGGTCTCTCCGAGGACGGGGATTAAAAGGTTTGGTAATAAGGGTAAGTTGGCTCCGAGGTTTGTAGGTCCGTTTGAGATTCTAGAGAAGATAGGGGAATTGGCTTACCGGTTGGCGTTGCCTCCGTCTTTCTCTTTGCTTCATGATGTGTTTCACGTTTCTATGTTAAGGAAGTATTGTCATGACCCCTCCCATGTTTTGAGCTCTCCTCCCGATGACGTCCAAGCGGACATGTCTTATGTTGAAGAGCCATTAAGAGTCTTAGAATTCCAAGTTAAGGAGTTGAGAACTAAGAGTATCCCGATAGTGAAAGTCCTTTGGAAGAATCATACCGTCGAGGAAGCAACGTGGGAGCTAGAGTCGGAGATGAGGGCGAAATACCCGTGGTTGTTTGAAAATTCAAGTAAGTTTTCTTTTAAAATTCGGGTCGAATTTTCTTTAAGGGGGAGTGAGTGTGACGACCCCAACTCTAGGCACTCATTTTAAATATTAAATTATATGCTTTTAATATTTATGTTATCCTTATGTGTTCAATTATGTCTTTAAATTCTTAAATTAGGATAAACTGGGTGAAAAGTAAATTTAGGAGCTTATAAGAATTTATTGGACATTAAATAAAGAAACTAGGGGAAATAATAAAAATGGGAATTTATTAAATAGATAAATAATTGAGGAGGTTAAATGAGTGAGTAGGATGAATTATTGGGTTAAGGGTTAAGTTTAAATTAAAAATAAAGATGAAAGCCTTCTTGGTAGATATTTGTAGGAGGGGCCAATTTTCTTGCTCTCCCATCCTCTTGCCAAGTGTCCATTCCCCACACCTCCTCTTACTCCCCTTCCCCTCCTTCTCCTTCATTCACTACCATTCTTCATCCTAGATAAAATAGAGAAAACCTCCATTGAAGTCCCCTTTGCCCAAGCTTTGAAGTCAAGCATTTCTTCACCAAAATCAAGTCTAGGAGCACCATTGAAGTTGGACCACCTAGAGGAAGCCATCAAGTTAGAAAGATTCATCTTTCCTTATAAAATCCAAGTGAGTTATTATGATTCCCTTCTCCTATGTGTTCATGAGTTCTTTGATTATTGTTCTTGGCTTAATGATGTTGATTTCTTGCTTGGAAACCTAAAGGGGAGTTGATTGATTTGAAAATGAACATTGTTGAAGTTAGGATTCAAGGAAGATCATTAGAAGGGTTTGAAATGGGTGGAATGGGTAGAGATAAATGATCTAGGATTACTTGGTTGTGAGTTTATATGTTTTGAATGGGACTTGGTAAGATGAAGGTGTTCTTGGGTGTTCTTGATCAAGCCATGGTAGAGGGAAAGAAGAACTAGGTTAAAAAGGGTTAAAAATCTGCAAAATGGGGCTGGAGGAGGCTTGGGCGGTCGCCCATGGGGGCTTGGGCGGCCGCCCATCATGGCAGGAGGTCCAAATTACTCTGAGGTACACTTGGGCGGTCGCCCAAGTAGGTTAGGGCGGTCGCCCAAAGGGGCAGAAACCTCAATTTCCTAGTAGGTCCACTTGGGCGGTCGCCCAAGTGTAAGGGCGGTCGCCCAAGACCCTGAACCAGTTTTTCTTAATTTAAACTAGGATAGTTTGGCAAGTTGTTTGGCCACTTAAAAATGGTGACTCCCACTTAGTAATTGAACTTGAACCTTCATTTAGGTCTTGTATCCTTGTATATGGAATTTGTAGGGTAGGTTTATGATCTCTCTTTTCCTTACTTGATGTTATACATAGTATTGTTGATATTGTTTAGTGTATTCATAAATTGTTACACTTTGATATTGTTGGGCATGAGTATATATTACCATGTGGCTATTGTTTATCCCTTTTTGTGGATTTTATTCAAGTATCTATTATGTGCTTGATATGTGTGAGTCAGCTGACGTTGGGGGTATAACATAATACGGTCAATTATGGAAGTGTGACCTAATGTGATCGGATTATGTTATATACGTGATCGTCCCCTCCTGTGGCCACTGAGTTGGGGTTATAGCGTCGTATTGAGCCAAAAGCCTTACGAGTTGCTACTTGTCTTATTTGGTTCCACTGAAAAACGGGTCTTATAAGACGTGAGTATTGCTTAAGCGGCTCATTTGTAAGATTGGAGTATTATATTACCCAATGTTGTACGACTACATTCGAGACGGGAAAAGGTAAACCAAGGTAATGGAATGTGTTTATAGCTTTCCCAATGTGTTATGTGCGACTTGTTATATGTTGCATTTATTTGGCATATTGTTGCATCCATAATAGCTTGCTGAGATTTATTCTCACCCCTCTCCCTTTATTGTTTTAGATCCCGAGACAGGCGGACCGGCCAAGTAAGGACGGAGAAGAGTTTGGAGTAATCTTTTGGGTGTTGTCGGGGTATGTTTAGGGTGACGTATAAAACTGTATTTTGGTAATTCCTTTCTTGGAGTTTGTAATTATAAACTTTAAACTCTACGTCATAACCTTAATCTTTTGTAACTAAACAATTAACCGTTTTCAAAGTTTGTTATCTCCTCCTCCGATGTGGAGTAGAGTGGAGTTATTTCGAAATGTTATGTTATTAATGTTTATGTTTGAAAGTCAAAGCAAAGTTTTAAAAGTTTTTGTGTATTTGGGTTAGTTTGAGGACGCTCCAACTCGGGACACGTGTAGGTTCCGGGTCGGGGTCCTCACAATGCGAGTAGTGTGCGGTCTCTAAAATTCTTTTTCTGAGTAAAACAGAAGTTTTTGAAGAATTTTAAATGTATGCACAGATGTATATTGATGCATTTTTTTTTGTATTTTTATTTTTTTTTGCAAAATAAAAAGTAAAGCACGTGCACACACACACAACAGTTAAAGAAAGGGGTAAAATGAAAGTTTGACCCTCATCATCGTTTTAAAAATCTTTTGTTTTGTTTAAAAAGATTTTAAAACAAAAAGTCCCCAGCGGAGTCGCCAACTGAAATTACCCGGGATCCGGCTCGCGCGCGGACGACCCCGGCATCTCGCATTCGTCGCCATTTTCGGGGAAGTTTGCCCGGATCCGAGAGGCAGCGCGTTCGCGCCCCGGCATCTGGCTTTATTCCGCTTTAGCGATGGTTGGAGGTGTCTCGCCGTTGTTTTCGCAATTGTAGAGTCGCCACGCCGTTTTTATTAAGCCCAAAATATTGAAAAAGGGCATCAGTTTAGAAATAAACTGTTTTTGTGTGATGAGATTTTGAGTTCGGAGGTCAGATGACTCCTCGGGAAGAGAATATTAGAATCTTAGAGCTCACCCGAGTCGCCTCGTAAAAACGAGTCTTTCGGATACCCCTAATATTCTTTAAATATTGTGTGTGTGTGTGTGTGCTTTTAAAAATGCATGCTGTATCGGATGTCTACATTGTACACTATGTATTGAAATGTATTGAAATAGTAATGGAAGGAAGCCTTACCAATGTTGGTTCGTGTCTGTCTTCCGCTGGGGAATAGTGTTTGAGGATGGAATAGTGTTCCGGCACGGACCGGGATTGCTTCGGGAGGGGCCGGTTGTACGCGGACGCAGTTTCGCGTGAGTTGAGATTGTAGGCTGCGTTCGGGCAGAGTTTCGGCGTGCGTTGGAATTGTTGGTTGGATTCGGGCAGAGGTTCGGCGTGCGTTGGAATCGTTGGTTGGATTCGGGCAGAGGTTCGGCGTGGTTTGGGATCGCCGGTTTGACTCGGAAAGAGCCGGGACACCTTGGAAAGACCAGGCAAGGCCTTGGAGTACCACGAGGGGCCTCAGAGTACCTCGAGAGTGCCTCGGGGAAGCGCGAGAGCGCTTGGAGAGGCTTCGGAGCACCACGAGGGGGCTCGGAAGGCCTCGAAAGGATCCGAAAGGGGCCGGAATTGCCCCAAAGGGTCTTAGAGGGGAGCCTGAAGGCTAAGGTAAGAAGAGAGAAGAGGGAGGTGTGAAAAATGAGGGAGGGGGAGCCCTCTATTTATAGTAGGAAAAAAATGCAAAGAGGTCTGTACGGACCTCCTAGGTTATCCAGAATTTTAGTTTTCCTCGATTTGAGGGAATATGTGATAATTGTGAATATTCTGGAATGATGATGTCCCCTGTGCAAAGAGGTCCGTACGGACCATCTTGGCATGCAAAGAGGTCCGTACGGACTAACCATGCATGGGGGGTAATGATTTCTCCGGGATTTGAGGGAATATGGTGGACTTTAAGGGGATTCAGTAATTATGGCAACAAAGAGGTCCGTACGGACCTTATTTGCTTTTTCAATTTCCTGAAAATTCCCAAAAGGTCCTTTTGTCCCTTTTTATCCCAGAAAGGCTCCTCCCTTGGTTTGGTTGAGGGTTTTTTGAGGGTTTTGAGTGCCATAGGTCTTCGAGACTGTGTTTGTGAGTCTGCGGTGTTTCCCATGTGCTCGGAAGAGGGTGATCCAGATTGGGGTACTTACAACAGCATCTCGCCAATCACAATTGAACAAGACAACACTGTTTCTACCCAAATACTCCACCTCGACTACTTCTTTCAGGATGCCATAATAATCAAGGTTTCCTTTAAGCTTCACACCACTATTCCACGTCAATTTAGAGCCCCCGTAAGCTTTGGTATGAAACACATAGCCATTCACGAAATAACCGTTGTATAAATTAACGTTCAAGTACGGAGATGATGCTAAATGTCTTAACCTCATGCCTTTGGCATCACCCGGATGTTCAAATTATCTATAAGACAATATTGTAACCAATTTAATACAATTTTAAGATTGAATGTTTAAAGAAGTGTATAGAATAAATTTGAATGAAACGAATATTTACATATTTCCTTAGCCAGTTTGGAAATTCTCTTTCTGTCCTAGTTGCGATGAGTTCGGAGATAAATCCTGAGCTAAATCTTCAAACATTCTCGCAATAGGGTTAAACAAGGCATTTCATATGCGAGTAATTAAACATGCATAATTTAATCGACGAGGCGTAAACATAACATCAATGACTTACTTGATATATTCCCCAACCTCGTCATAGCTTAAGAAGAACATACGTTTCGACCATGCAAACTCTTTAGCGGTTAACGTACGCCTACCAACCCGTTTGCCGAGGAACCGACTGTGGATGAAAATACAGAGATGTTTTCCTTAGACGGACAACCACCATCGTAATTGCGGCCAACCGTAGTCAATCTCGTATCAACATCCAGGAAAATATGTTCCGACAAAGGCAACAATCTCATCTATAATAATGTACTCTCCGAAATTGAGGCCTCGACCATGGCCCTATTGCTCATCTTCCTTTTCAATTGGCCTAGATACCTAAAAGTCATTCGTAGATTAAAACATAAATAATGTTAAAGAAGTTATATTGTTAACGCTCAAATTATTTAGAAATAGAATAAATTCAATTACCTCTCAAATGGATACATCCATCTGTATTGAACTGGACCACCGACTCTAGCTTCGTATGCCAAGTGGACCGGTAAATGCTCCATAGAATCAAAGAATGAAGGAGGAAATATCTTCTCAAGTCTGCACAAAGTCACTATGATGCTCTCCTCAAGCTTTTTCATGTGATCAACACGTAGTGTGGTCGATGTTAACGCTCGGAAAAACTCACTTAACTCTGTTAACGCCACCCAGATATTGTCAGGCAAGAGACCCCTGAGAGCAATCGGAAGTAGCCTATCCAGCAAAATGTGGCAATCGTGACTCTTCAAACCCTGCACTTTCCCCTCCTCTACATTGACACAGTATAACACCATTGAAGAGAAAACATAACTTTCCTCCAATTTTTTCAATCAACACCTTCCATTTACTCAAGATCCTGATTGCAGAATCTTCCTCATGAGCTTGAAAGCTGGTGGTGTTGCCCTCAATCTCACGGTTCGCAACCAGGAGATTGAGGGCAACACCGCCAGCTTTCAAGCTCATGAGGAAGATTCTGCAATCAGGATCTTGAGTAAATGGAAGGTGGAGATTGAAAAAATTGGAGGAAAGTTCTCTTCTTCTTCACCGGTGTTATCTTGGACTCAATCTAACACCAGTGAAGAGTAAAACAGACACTGTCACAAACATGGTTGTGATGTTTGAGATCCTTAGAGAGAAGAGGACAGTGAAACTGGAAAAACTCTTATTAAACAGAAAATCTTTTGCTCAAACAGTAGAGAACTTATTTGCTCTATCTTTCTTGATCAAAGATGGACGAATTTTGATAGCTGTGGGTGAAAAAGGCTCTCGTCTTATTTATATTTTAAGATGTTAACCACCAACCACAATACCCTAAGGTGCATCGAGGGTGCCAGGATTGATATCAGGCGCTCAAACGTAGGCGATATACATCACCGTCCGCGATGCCGTCAATCGCCCCAAAATGGGATCTAGAACCACTAAGGTAGTGTGCAGTTGAATATGTTACATTATTGAGATATTCACCCCTTCCTCCCCCTTTGACTTTAAAAGACTTGAAAATTAGATATTTAGTAACTTATCTAATTGTTGCATATGTAACATGTTATGTTTACTAAATATGTAACATGTTATGTTTACTAAATATAACATGTTACATATTTGATTATTAGTATCAAAGCACATTTTATGATTTCAGGTACTACACCTTAAATGTTGGTTTACTTATTTACGCGACACGTTGTGATGTACCCGATTTTTGAAATCAAACGGAGTCGTCACGCCATTTTTGTTTTAAGGGCCAAAACTTTGAAAAATGCCCGAGATTAGAAATTTGGGTTCGGAGGTCACGTTACATGCCGGGAAGGACGTTAGTGTGCACCCGGAATGCCTCGTAAAACGAGTCTTCCAAGCTAAAAACCATTTGTTTGTGTGTGTGTGTGTGTGTGTGTGTGTAACTTTGGCCAAAATAAGTTGAAACTGAGGAAAGTAAAAATTGGGAATTCTTTATTAGACTTTGGACAGATCCCATGATATTTGGTGTGATTTTTGGGTTGAGATTTGGTACTCAAAAGATTTTTGGAAGTTGAAAACCATTTCTGCCAGAATGAAAAAGGCAGTAGACACTTGATTTTGAAATGGACTTTAGGGCTTGAAAACTCCAGAATCTGGGAAAAGTCCGAGAATGAAAAGTGTTCAAAACACCTTAAATAAGTTTTCTGTAAAATAAGTTCCCATTTTGGAGATGATTTTAGGGACCAAAACCTTCTGGAAATCTCAGATGTGAAATCTGGACTTCCAGAGACTGATGAACTGACCTTTAAACGAAATTTGGAAAAGGGAGTTTTACTCACGCAAAAAATAAAGTAAAAATATGTCTAAAAAGCACTGGATGTTGGCTGCAAAAAGTGTTTTGTAGTCAACACCAAATTCCAAATTTATCTGTGTCCAAAAAATTAGACCATGGACTGGGGTCTTAGAAAATTGCTACTGGACAGCAACTTCTCAAGAAGGAAAACTTGATTTTAAAGGGGATTTTGCATCCATACTTGTCCCCATTTCCCTAGGTTTTGATTAGTGATCACTTGACATTTTAGTGGTGAATCAACTATATCAAACCATCCTTGGGGTACATTAGGACTAAGCACTTCATTTGCTTGGGAAGGGGAATTTTATCCTTTGAAAAAGAGATTTAATGTATGAAAATGATTTTTAGGGTTTTGAAAATGTGTTTTCTTTGCAAGTAAGTAAGAACACTTTGAAAATAATATTGATCCTTGTAGAAGATCATCCATGGAGATGAACTTCCATGGTGATCTTCTTGGATCTAAGAAAAGAAGATGAACAAACTACATTTTGGAGTTTGAAAATGCATGCATGGATGAATTTTAGGGTAAGGAGAGGGAGGTTATACCTATCTTCCTTGTGTTTTGTGTTTGAATGGATTCAAAGGCTTGAATGTGTTTAGGGTTGATGATTTGAGTTGGTTAAAGAGAAAACAAGTAGATAACAATGAAGTCCTCTATGTTTTCTCTCTAATCCTCCTCCTAAGGGGTGATTTGAGCTTGGATTGGTGTATGTATGAGAATATGTATGAGAGTGTTTTGAAGTGTTTGTGAGTGAGTGAGATTTGGGAAAGATTGGAGAGAAAATGGTGGCAATTCAAGTGAATTCCCCTTGTTTTCTCTCTATTTTCGCCCGATGTCTTTATTCTTTGTGATTTGTGTTGTTTTAAGCGAGAGAGGAGGGTTCAATTTATAACCCCTGTGAACATCAATCATATCCGCGCGGAGGTCCTTGTAAACGTGCACAGTGCATTAAATCTTGCTCCAGGCTTTGAACAGAAGAATATTATTCAAAAATTTCCAGCGGTTGTTTTTCAACTTGCCTAATTCGGATTTTTCCAATTTCTTTTGCTTTTTGAGATTCTTTTCTTGGTTTAACTTTAAATGGCAATTCCTACTTTACCCTTGCTTTGTTAGAAAGGTTAGGGTTTGTTAGAAATGTTAAAAATGTTAAAAATCTCGTTAATTTTCTAACGAAAGTACTAACGGCTCAAATTGGAGCACTTACGGTAGCCTCGGCGACGGTGCTTTCGAAGGAAGCGGGGTCGTCGATAAGAGTAGTGCTCCATATTTGGCGGGATGATCAGGTGATCGAGTGGCTGGACCTAATGATAGGCTACCTACGTATCCACTAGTGGGAATCAAGCCGGCCGTAGTTCGGGTCTTTCGACTATCTTTAGTTGTCGACCACAGGTGGCTTGTTTAGGATGTCAACTTTGGCGAGCGAGTTCTACGATCGATTGCTTTGAAAGAAACTCTGTTGGGGATAAGAAATGACCCTCTTTGGTCGATGGCTAGGGTTGTATATCCGCTCTGTGGGGATAGGAATGACCATTTTGGTCCGATGGCTGGGTTGAACCTAATGATAGGCTACCTACGTATCCTTAAGAGGAATCAAGCCAGTCGTAGTTCGGGTCTTTCGACTATCTTTAGTCTTCGACCCTACTGCTTTAGGAAAGTCGCCCTAAGATTTGACTATTTTGGGAAGTCGCCCTATGATCTGACTATTTTTGGGAAGTCACCCTATGGTCTGACTGTTTTGGGGAAGTCACCCTAAGGTTTTGACTATTTTTGGGAAGTCACCCTATGACTTGACTATTTTTGGGAAGTCGCCCTATGATCTGACTATTTTCAGGAAGTCGCCCTAAGGTTTTGACTATTTTTGGGAAGTCACCCTATGACTTGACTATTTTTGGGAAGTCGCCCCTATGACTTGACTATTTTTGGGAAGTCACCCTATAATCGACTATTTTTGGGAAGTCACCCTATAATTTGACTATTTTTGGGAAGTCACCCTAAGATTTGACTATTTTTGGGAAGTCACCCTATGATCGACTATTTTGGGAGAGTCACCCTAAGGTTTTTAGTTTGTTTGGGGAAGTCGCCCTATGATCCCTTGTTTTGGGAAGTCGCCACTGGGGATGATTGCGATTTATCGCTTTCCTCGTGTTGTGTGTGATAGCGTTTTAGGTGCCTCGACCTTAATGATGGCATCTTAGGTGCCTTGAACCTTGATGATGGCGTCTTAGGTGCCTTGAACCTTGATGATGGCGTCTTAGGTGCCTCGAACCTTGATGAGGCGTCTTAGGTGCCTCGAACCTTGATGATGGCGTCTTAGGTGCCTCGAACATTGATGATGGCGTCTTAGGTGCCTCGAACCTCGATTTGAAATGATTTCCTTTGATGGTTTAGGATAGATGGTCCTCTAGTGGACTTCATTTGAAGGGGATCGGTTTTACGTCTACTTAGAAGGAAAGGATGGCAGTCTTTGGTCGAGTGGTTTGGACCCTAATGATAGGCTACCTACGTATCCTTAAGAGGAAATCGTCGGTCGTAGTTCGAAATCCAGCTAGACGATTAGGAATAGGTCTAGGATCACTGGGCCTTTTGATAATTTGGAGATTTGTCACCTTAAGGAACTAAAGCTTTCGTCGCTATTTGCGGAGATAGAGATGGCTTAAAGCTAAGGGTAATCATGCAACATTTGAGATATGTTGAGGGACTAACGTACTACCTTTGCAGTGCTTACTGCGGGAGAGCAAGTCGCGGGGCGTGTAGTAGTTGATAGTGTTGAGAGTCTCGATCGTATTGTATTTGAGAACTTGGCGTCTCTGTCCTTTGTATTTGAGAACTTGGCGTCCTGACCCATTTGCCTTTGAGAACTTGGCGTCTCGGCCGAAGCGTATGTTGAGAACTTGGCATCACGGCCGATTTGTAATTGAGAACTTGGCGTCCCCGACCAGACTTGTATTGGAGAGTTTGGCGTCACGGCCGATTTGTATTGGAGAGTTTGGCGTCACGGCCGGATTTGTATTGAGAGTTTGGCGTCCACGCCAGGTTGTATTGGAGGGCACTTGGCGTCTCAGTGGAATTGGCCGTTGTGGAGAGTTTGGCGTCCACAAGATTTGTATTGCGAAACTTGGCAATTAGCGTTTGCATTTTGAGACCTTGGCATCTGGACCGATTTGCATTTTGAGAAGCATCACGACCATTTGCATTTTGAGAACTTGTATCGTCCACGACCTATTTGTATTTGGCATCTCCCGGCCATTTGAGAACTTGGCGTCTGATGAGAATTTGGCATCACGGCCAGGCGATTTGCACTTGAGAACACTTACGACCGATTGTATTTGAGAACTTGGCGTCTCGACCGATTTGCATTTGAGAACTTGGCGTCTCGGCGATTTGTATTTGAGAACTTGGCGTCTCGGCCAGTGTATTTGAGAACTTGGCGTCTCGACCGATTTGTTTGAGAACTTGGCGTCTCGACCATTTGTATTGTATTGTATTTGAGAACTTGGCGTCTCGATTGTATTTGAGAACTTGGCGTCTACGTGGATTTGTATTTCGAGAACTTGGCGTCTCTGGCCAGTGTATTTGAGAACTTGGCGTCTCGAATTTGTATTTGAGAACTTGGCGTCTACGGCCGACCGATTTGTATTTGAGAACTTGGCGTCTCGGCCGATTTGTATTTGAGAACTTGGCGTCTCGGCCGAATTGTATTTGAGAACTTGGCGTCTCGGCCGATTGCATTTGAGAACTTACGACCATGAATTGTATTTGAGAACTTGGCGTCTGAGCAGGTAGACAGAGGTGGTCTTCGTGAAATTTCATTTTCATCCATTTGTGGACATTGGAGGTCGTCTTTAGCAAGTTGCGGCAGCCAGGAGCTTGTCTTTGCCAAGCGTAGATCTTTGGAGGGCGTCTTCATCCATTTGTGGACATTGGAGGTCGTCTTTGGTGAAGATCATCCTTGCCGAAAAGGGGATTCGATTTCACGTTTGAATTCTACTCGTTCGTTAGTGAAGAGGAAGATGCGTATATGATATTTATGGTGACGGATGCATGCATAGAGCCAAAAATGATTGTGAGAGTATCAGCTTTGCATAAGTTTGCGAGATGATGCATTTGCTTGCTTTCGAAGATGCACTTAGCCTAAGCTTTTGGCGGGGAATTTAAGATCTTCAATCACTTAGGATTGTTCCTATTGATTCAAGTTTTGTGCATGCTACATGAGCCACTGAGGAGATTTTTGTGGGGATACGTGGTGATGAGAGGGGATGTATGTGTTGTTGGCTGCAGGACAAACTTTGGCTGGTGGGGGTGATATCCTTTGGTCGCGGGAATTGCATGTTATTGATGAGGTCAATTTTTGATCTTGGGATGAAGTTGGATTTGAACCCGGGTCTCGATTGAAATTTCTTTTCGAGTCTCGGACATTTGAAGGCCTTGGAGCAGGCTCTAGAATGTTGGCGTGAATGAACCCCTCTTTCGCTTGGGTTAGTTGTGATTTGTGAAAATGCGATATGAGGAGATTCCCAATTCTCAACTTTTGATGATACGGGGAGTTGCCATATGCCAAGTTCTAAAGTGAAACTCCAAGATAGTTGTTGAAGGTGACTAGGCCTTTCTTACGAAGATAGGTGTGACTTGATAAAGCCCCATTCCATGGAGAAGACATGGCGAAAACCACGGAATCTTTCTTTGAATGATTTGATGAAGCCCCGGAGTTTGACAAAGCGTCGCTCTGAGAGGTCCGATTAAAGGTTTGAGCGACATGCGATGAAATGCAAGGCCAATCGATCAACATGAGAGCCTTGGTGAAGTTGTCATGAAGGAGAAACCCGTCTTTGATACCGAGCTATGAAACTAGAATCCTCTCTTCGAAGAGTGTCTTCCATATGGGAACTTGTTAGCCGTAGTGGCACTTGGCTTGTTCGTGGCTTCGATCATATTCACCCTACTTTTTTTAGGGAATGGATTGTTGGCTTGTATTGGGTCCTTGGGGTCCCCTTTTCGATCAGTTCTCACACTGCCCTTTTCAGGAGTCGTGTTGGAGGTGGAAGAAACCCGGTATCCGTAGCTTGGGTGCGACAAACTCGCTGGCTGATTGTAAGCCCTCTCAAATTTAGCCCGGAATTGATCATTGCCCGTAGATCCGGATAGGAAATTGCTAAGTGAGATCCTCGAGATGTGGTTTCGGGCGTGATTTGAAAGATGTCTAGTTGTTCCTCTTGAAAAGGAGGAGTTGCCATCTTGCTTGTAAAAGTCCACGATGTTCTCGTCGGGGCATTTGCATTGTTTTCTGCGAGTCAAATCTATTTGCTTCCCAGCTCCAAGTTGGCTAGTAGTCTGGTCCCATGTAGCCACGGCCTCGGATTTTAAGCGGAAGAACCATTTTAGAGCCTTTGGACTTCAAAGAGAGGCTGAAATAGTCGGCCAATGCTGGCGATTGGCGCCCCTTTTGACCTTCATTTGCCAAGGTATACGTGTCCGGATGGGTTTTCGGGCATGCGGTGCCATCAAAGAGATCCAAATTAGGCATCACGAATTTGTGGGGAACGAAAGGAGTCCGGGTTCGTTGGCGGAGCGGACTTCTTAGCGGTCAATTCGGCAATACGTGCTTTTCATTTCCTTGTGTCGTTCCACGAATCAAGCCAAATGAGGGTCTTGTGGTGGAACCATGGCATTCAAACCGGCGGCGAGCTAGAGAGGAGCTACCACGCGCGGCATACGAGGTGGAGAGGAACGGCCGTCTGGGGGCATGGTGAAATCCTGTCCTTGGCCCCGAATCACCCAGGGGAGCTTGAGTAGGACCACAGGCAAAGGGATAGAACCTTGCGGCTTGTTGTTGATTTTCAGCCGGCAAAGAGGGCAAAGCGATCTCGATGTATTTGGGTAACTCGAATTTCGGAGTGAGGCCCATAAGTAGGCTTAAGTGCGGGTGCTTTGTCACTGATTGTTGAATTGCATAGGCGAAGGTGCATGACCGGGGAATGCTGCGGTCTGGTGATTGATGAAAGCCCAGGATGGAGGCTTGGTAACCCGTGGCTTTGAGTGAGGAATGGATTTGTGAAAGGCGTGTGAGGAAGCGGGCGAGCTAGCATCATTACGAGGAAGGGCTTATTTGTTGCCACTGGACCGGCTGTGAAGCATTCCAAAGCTGTTCTTGCGAAGGCCACGATGGGATTGGTTCCAAAGCGAGGTGGGATTCCAATCTGTTTGTGGCATTCAGTATCCCCAACCATGAGGAGACATTCGTACCGATTTTGCCCCGGCGTAGGATCGGTTACGTTAGGCTGCGTGGGTCTGAGTACGTATTTGGGGTTTCTTTGTCTGTTGAGACGGTCATGAAGGAATCTTGTGAGGCTTGTGCGGTGCGGGGATTGGACATCTTGAAGCTGGAGTTCTTTGTCGAGCATTTCAAGCGATGTGGCAGAAGCTCGGCGATGCATGCAGGCCTTTGAGAGCATACCAAAGCTGATGTGACATCTGGCGGACCCCAGCTTGCTTTGAGGCATACCATGCAGCTCCAAATCGGGCGAAGTCAATTTGTTTCCCCAAGCAGCATCCCGGGCCAGGCTGTGAATGTATATCAGGCCAGAAATTTGAAAGGATGGGTGATTCGCAAGTTGAGAAGAGTGTGAGGAAGGTGGTGGTAGTACGTGTCAGGCCAAGATAGGGATGGGGATCCTTTTCCTCTTCTACCGTGAAAGTTCCATCGGGGTTGAGGGCAATCGTCAAACCAAAATTCCTGACATCTTCCAAGGATGAACATCGAAACCTCATTCGATTGGCACAAGGAGTTTTATGGACTCGGGTTCCAATATTAGCCATAGAAATATGATGAATTTCTGGTCTTGGTTAAAATTCCATCCTCGTCCTTGGACATCAAGAAGCTGCACTTGACTAGCCCGCTGACCAACATGGCGATCAAATCTCATCTTGCTTGGTGGAGCCTTGGTGCGAAGAGATGTATTTGCGAAGTCTTGATTTGGAAGAAGTAACTTGGCAAAGCCTCGGTCTCATATTGTGAATCGACACAATTAGAGAGGCTTCAACACAGTAGGCCTTGTAGGCGATGCGAACAAAGACCTAACCCATCTTGTAGCGAGTGAAGAACCAACGTTCTTGAATTATCATGTAGCAAAAAGAGGCAACCCATCCTTCCATATTTACTTTATTATTTTCTTTATTCAATTAGTCAATAGGAAGAAAATGTAAAAGCAAGACAATTTTAGGAATGTATACTGCGGGGGCATATATTTTTTTCGAAAAGTGGGGATGAATCCCCGATTTGTATTATTTGATGGCCTCATTTGACGAAGGCACAAAAGAACTCGCTTTGGGTTTGACTCTTTTGAGAGAGCATAAGTTTAGAAAGGTTTGTAAAAGTGTATGGAAGCCCCTGGACAGAGAAAATTAGTGTTTAGCTCTATTTTTCCTATAATGTAGAAAAAAGAAGACTTGTCGAGACATCGAAAATATGTTTTATTCAAAATGATCACAAGATTGCTTAAAACCCTTTATTAATGTTCGGGTTATTCAACCTAATCTCGATATGAACAAACATTTTGATTAATCATGAGGAGAAAGTCAAGCGATACCAAGAGTCGAAGTTGGCGAATGGTGAAGAGGGATCGTGTATAGGAGAGGCTATTGGTGAGGCCGGATTTTACGGGATTTGAATGTGTTTATGGCCGGACCATTTACGGTTGCCTACGTTCCCCTCATTGTGAGGAGCTCAGTCTCGCCGTAGTTCGGGTACGAGCTGTGTTTGGCTTTAGAAAAGGGGTATGAACATTTGTGGTACTTTTGGTGAAAAGGCTCGGATAGGAAGTTTGGATGATAAGGTGCGGGCCTTGAGGTGATTCCTTGACAAGTCATTTTGAGCGATTCCGTTGCTTCTTGATCGTCGTCCTTCATCGGGGGAGAAAGATTTTGGATGCAGCTTAAGGGCTTATGATATGTTTTGCCGTTGCTTTAACTGCTCCCTTGTTGTCGACAACTTCCGTTCTTCGGGCTTTAATTTTGCCCATATGTCAAACCTTCTGATCGGCGGTGCTAGGTCCTTGGCCTCATTTTTTTTTTGAAGCTTTTGTTTTTTTTTTGAAGCTTTTTTTTTGAAGCTTTTGTTTTTTTTTGAAGCTTTTGTTTTTTGAAGCTTTTGTTTTTTTTTTTGAAGCTTTTGTTTTTTTTTGAAGCTTTTGTTTTTTTTTGAAGCTTTTGTTTTTTTTTTTGAAGCTTTTTTTTTTGAGCACTTGAGGACGAAGGCAAGCTTCTACTTGAACTTTCTTGATGCATGGGGGGCGGAGGCAAGCCCCTGTTTTTTTCGATATGGGGTCGATCTCCCGATGCTGAGTGACCTTTTGTTGTCCCTTGATGTTGCCGCCTTCGTTGACTTGATCAAGGTGATGATGGGGATATGTTTTGGAAAGTGTATGGCTTGATGGAGGCCTTTGTGAGGTGAGGAAAGTGTATAGGGAGGGCATTAGTTGACTTTCTCGCACCAATTAATTAAAATCTTAATCATTTCCCAGAGATTATTTGTTGAGCGATGCGAGTGATCATTTAAAATAAAACCATTTCATTAAATGTAATGTAGGTGTGCAAATAATGTCTCAAGTCTAGCGAGAAAAGAAAAAGACTCTTTTATAGAAAACTTAAGATTAACTACAATGTCAGGAGGACTTGATTGAACGAAGAAAGTACTAGAACCTACGAAGGTTGACTAAAAAGCTGTTTTAATATTAAAGGATGGGTAGCCCCTAGTCTAGCTACTCTTTGTTGTTGGGTGCCAAGGCGCAGGCTTTCCATCTTTACGGTAACTTCGATTCCATTCTGAGACCGGGCGGTGATCGATTCACGATGCCCATAATGCAGTGGGAGTGGAGGAGTTTGAGGCCATGGAGCAGTGGGGCGAGCACAAGTTGTCCCGAAGAAACGGGTCGGAAAAGTCACGGGGACGAACTTTGTCGGCCAGGCATATTGATGGAAGGAAGTGAACTGAGAGGACCTTGAGGGGTATTGGGCTCTGTTTGGGAGGATTCGACGATGCGGCGGTTGTTTTTGAGTGAAAGGGTGATACTAGGCGGTGTGTCTTCGGGCCTTTCTCGAAGCTTGGGCGGCATTAGACAAGTGTGCTCTGGGGCGGGTTGTCCTATCGGATTCTCTCACTTCGGGCACTTGAATTTTGCGCGACAGAATCATTTCTTTGCACAGTTCGACATCTTGGGTCGAAGGAGTGCTAGTACTTATCATAAGATCAAGCTTCTCCTGCATTTGTTTCACTTGCTCTATCAATATTGCCACATGGGGATCAGCGGGAACATTCGAGTTCTTGGAACTCGCAACAAGACTCTTATGAGAGGAAACACGACTCCCTTGGTAGGTGAAAGCCCAGCAATTGAATTCACTAAGTCCAGGTAGATGCAACTGAACGGAAAACTTGTGGCATCGGATTTTCTTTTAGCAACTCATGATCGCATTCGAGGTGGGTGTAGAGGCTTGAGAACATAGCCGCATAGCTCAAGCGATTATGTGAAGGCTGGAGCATAAAGCGCGAGTATTCTTGAAATTGAGAGCAGGTGTGATGGAGCCCAGCTCGTTACGAGGGCGAGGCGATGGAGCCCTAATGGCACGAGTGCTTTGGAAAGGGCTGAAGAGGAAGATTGTCCTTGGCAAGGGATCATATGTGGATGGAGGAGGTATTGGGCGAGTGGGATGGAGAGTATTGGTTATAGGATGAAGGAATTTGAAATCACTGTTTCCAAGTCTCATCTTCGACCATGACCGAGGAACCATTCGCTTCAGCTGTTACACGAACTCCGTGGCGGCGGAGAGCATTGATGAGCGAGGGTTAGGTGTTCTTCATGAATCTTATGGGCGTTTTCCAAAGCCGGGACTAACTCTTCCTTCCTAATCATCGGATTTCTTGTATCCTTACGCACTTTACGCCAAATACGCCGCTGGATCATTATCATCCCATTTAACCTTGGCGTCGAGTCGTGAACTTATCGGAGGGCGAGAGTTCAAAGCATTTCACGAAATCCGGCTTTGCAGCATGGCCACATGCTTGTTGCGGTCAAACCATCCATTCTCAGCATTTGTTGCGACTAAATCATCCAGGCTTGTCGAGTGCATTGAATTCACGAGTTTGAATCATAAAATTCAATCATGTTTACATTCGCGTTGTTTGGGAAATGATCATTGGCGGGGTTGAGATCAGGCGCGCTCGAGTTTGCCCTTCTTAATTAATCCACTGAATCGCCTTTCTCAAAGCAATGCACGGTTGTCGGTCATATGGCCAGTGATGCTGATGGAAAGCACAATGCTTAGTGGTGTCAAAAGGGATTTTGGGATCCTTGGGTGATAGTTTCTCATGGGTTCGAGGAGACCTGCTCTAGCAAGCTATTTAAAACTTTGCTTAAGGGAACACCCAAATCCTCGGGATTCGAGATTTGGTCATTGACTTGGTCACCATTACGAGCAGGGGTTTGCCGGTTTGGTCCATTGGGGCGCTCGAAGCTTGCCCGTTTCGATTAACCTTTGAACCGCTCTCTTGAAGACTATGCGGTTGTCGGTCGTGTGGCCATAATGATCATGGAAGGCGCAGAGTGCTTACTCATGTCGAGAGGTGCATTTGAGCTCCTTGGATGGTAGTCCTTGAGAGGCTCCAAAGGCCTACCCTTACTAAGCCCTTGAAAATTAAGCCCATGGGCATCCCAAGATCATCAAAACGTTCTCGTTGCCTTAAAGGACCACCATTTCTTGGTTGCTTTTGGGGCGTCAATTGTACACAATGCCTTCTTTCCTTTACCGGATGTCGGAGCCGTGTTGGAAGGGTAAGGTTTATAGCGGCGAGACATGTTCGGACTCGTAGTCTTTTCCCGTGCACGAACCCTTTTGATGTAATCATCAATGTAATCGTCGAGATTCGACCTTTTGTAAACTTCATTCGTGTCGGATACACAAGATTGATATGGTGAGATGGCACCGAGTCGAGCGATCGTCGATACTCTCGTTGCTAGGCTTTTCTTGTACCTTCTTAATTGGTTCTACCAATAATCCATTAGACGAGTCAATAGGAACATTAGGATTGCATGACCCCGCCACAAGATTGGCATTAGCAAACGAAACCACGGTAGGAAGTACTACAGTGGGAGGAATGACGGTCGAGCATTAAAAGCGTGGCCAGTAATCTTCCTCATAAGGCTGGCGATTGCCGAAGATGAAGATATGCTCATGGCTCGCTAATGGGTGGATACCAGGGAGGGCGGTGAGTGCGGATCCAGGAAAGCTGCTGAAAACATGAGGGTTTGAGGCATAAATGCTTGATAGGATTGAATGTGTCTTGACCGCGGCTGAGGAACATGAAGCTGCTAGGGAAATGTGTATACTTGTACTTGATGAGCAGGAGCGGCATTTGCGTAGCACGGCCCAGGAGTGGAGAATTTGATGA